>CAUYSK010047490.1:0-16517 GCA_963575035.1 Avahi laniger | reverse complement strand
CATGTGCCACCATGCCCGGCTTATTTTTTCTATATATTTTTAGCTGTTCAATTAATTTCTTTCTATTTTTGGTAGAGACGGGGTCTCGCTCTTGCTCAGGTCGGTCTCGAACTCCTGAGCTCAGAACGATCCGCCTGCCTCGGCCTCCCAGAGTGCTAGGATTACAGGCGTGAGCCACCGCGCCGGCCAGAGCTAATAATTTTTGATTAAATTCTTCAATCAGTTTAATGGCACATGATAGCAGTAACACCTGACCAGCGTACCAGAGAATACGATGAAGTAATAAAATGAAACGATAAATATGAAGCAAATCTGACAATTTTTATAGGAGACACATTAGGGAAAGCAGTCTGGGAGTCGATTCACATTTGAAATAGTTGGGAAATGATTATTAATTCTTCTTTCCCTGTCGACTCCCAGTGTTAGAGGACATAATCTTTGTTTTCAGTTTCGTGAAGAGCTGTCAGGTGGAAAACATTCTGTATTGCTCCAGGCAGCAAAACTACTGGTAATGGAAGGAAGTAAAATGGAAGCAAATTTCAGCTGAGCAGGAGGCAGAAGTTTCTAATATTTAGAGCTGTCCAACAATGGAGCAGGTTGCAATACTGTAGGTATTGAGCTCCCTGAAATTTGAACTGTTTAAATAAAAGTAAGATGGCCATCTGGCTGAATGTACAAGACGGAATTCCTGCCTGGCAGGGAGTTGCACTAATGACCTTTAAGATAGCTTTCGAATTTAAGGTTGCTATGACTGTTCAACTCAGCTAACTGGACCTCTGAATATATGAGTAATTTTGTTAAAAAAAAAAAAACAACCAAAAAAGATAAATTGTCAATTGACTTAAAATAACTGCATGGTCAATCAAATTTTCAGTAAGTAAAATAAGAATTCACAATGGTAAAATAAGAGTGGGAAACCAGGCTTAATACTGAAAATCCGGCTACACCCAAATGAATTAACAGAAAGGGAGGGGAGGTTTGTGAGGGTTTGTGAGGGATGTGTTTGTGTGAGTTATTCGAATAAAGTGTCCCAAGCAAATGAGGATTTTTAGAGAAAACGTAAGATGCTCTAAATTTTTACTTCACGCATACTCGTTCAGGCGGATTTTCACATTCAGCAGCATCACTGTACGAAGAAGCGACGGCCCAAGTTCTATGGACAATTTCGCGGAAGGCAGTTCCGGATCCAGACACCCGCGACTGCCGCAGCCACCAGCTAATACGGCCGCCCACGGCGGAAGAGGGAGCCTCGGGCCGCCCAGGCCGAACTACCGGTCCCAGGGTCCCCCGCGGCGCCGCGCACGCGCGCTGGCGTGGCGGCAGCGCCGCTGCAGGACGCAGGGAAGCCAACTAGCGACTGGCGAAGGTGGCGGTGGCGGCGGCGACGGCGGCAGTTCGCGGCGAGGGCGACGGCTTGGAGGCCGAGTGGCAGTCTGGCGGAGTCCTTCGTGTCGTCGTTCGCATGAGCCCCTTGGTGAGTGCGCGTCCCGGGTTAACCCGCGCGGAGCACGCGGCTCCCTGCTTAGGGGCCCGACTGCTCTGGCCTAGGGCCGCAGCCTGCGCCTTTCGGCCGGGTCGTCCGGTCCAACTGACCCCTGGGCCTTGGGCCCATCCTACGAGTGTCGGGCGAGCAGGGGTGGGAGGACACACGGTTAGGCCCAGGGAAGAGACGTGGCGGTGCGCAGGGGCTAGGGAGGCCTGGGGCTGACAAGAGGGAGGGACGCGTGGGGGTGGGGTGGAAAGGGACTGGAGGACCGCGGGGCGGCTTCGAGTTGAGACTAGAGGCCAGCAACCCAGCAGGTAGGGAACTGAATATAGGAGGTGAGAGGAGATGCAATGTCTTCTGAGTGCCGCTGGTGAAGATGTCTTGTTTCCGGGAAGCTTGGCAAGCTGGACGCGGGTCTGGGGGCAGCCTACCTACCATAAACATACCCACTGTACTTGGCATCTTTCCACTTGCTGTTGGAGGTCTGGTAGTGAGGGACTGTTGGTAGTTTTCATCCCTTTTCCTTCAACTTCAGCTTTTATTGCCTGGCACAGTTGTGACGGGTGTTGGCTAGACAAACCACAGAAATACACACTAGGTTCGGTGTGTGTATATCTGCATGAAAACAGGGGGACGGTGGTATATTCAGATGAGAGCTAGATCAAAGCAGGAATCGTTGTTATTTTTAAATTTATCACTCACAAAAAAGTTTGAGCAGGGCTTTGAACTAGAGAGGATTTTTAACCTGGAGTTCACTGTTGGACAGAATGTGTATAGAATTCAAGGGGTCCTTTAAAGAATGGGGATAATATGACATTATTTTTATTAGCCATGAACTAAAATTTATAATTTCCTTAATTATGAATGCAGGCAAGAAACCACAGTAGAGTTTTAGAAATAGAAATCTGTGACTTTGTCATCAATAAAAATTACAGATTTTTTTTTTTTTTTTTTTTGAGACAAGGTCTTACTATGTCACCCAGGCTGAAGCACAGTGGCATCATCATTGCTCACTGCAGCCTCTAACTCCTGGGCTCAAGTGGTCCCCCTGCCTCAGCCTCCCAAGTAGCTGGGACTACAGCCGGTGCCACCACACCCAGCTAATATTTAAAATTTTTATAGAGATGGGGGTCTCACTATCACCCAGGCTGGTCTTGAACTCCTGGCCTCAAGCAGTCCTCCTGCCTTGGCTTCCCAAAGTGCCAGGATTACAGGTGTGAGACAGTATGTCTGACCAGAAATTACGGATGTTTTTGTGTAATGTTTATAGTTGTTGCAGATAGCTCAAAATATCACATATGCTTGTCACTTCTTTGAATTTATGGTGTTACTGGACATGCTGTTAGATCTTGTTATTTAATAATAAAGCTGCACGTATATTACCGTATCCGCTTTTTTTATTGTTTGCTAGTATTTCAGTGTAATGGGTTTCTTTTATAATCACGTGTATTTAATTATGGCTTTAGAAGCAATCTGAGAAGGAGACCGTAGGCTTCACTAGACTGTCAAAGATGTATATGGAACAAAAAGATTAAGAACTCCTACAATAGAAATGTCTTTTGGGATCTATAAGTCTGTGTGGAAGAATATGTCAATCATAAGGTAAGAAAGAAGATAAGGCAGACAGGATCATGGTGTAGGTGAAAGAGAATTTTATAATCAGGGAGAAAAAAGATTTGGATGGGATCAGGGAAATAGGTTTGAACGATAGAATAGACCACAGATATTTAATTCACCATACAGGAATCAACAAAACAATCTGAGGAAGAAAAGGAAGTGAATATTTTGGCCTTTAGATTTATGTATTAAGGCACCTCCATGGTTCCAAGTGATTGACGCTCTTTGTAAGCCTCTGAAAGAAAATTTTAGTGTTTGCTGGTTTTCTTTAAATGGTTTGGTTTTAAGCAGAGCTATCCTAATTTTCCTCTTTAAGTGAAAAACACCAGACTCTGTCTTTAAATATATTTTCCTATTATCCTTTTACATATTGGATAGAAAGTAAACAGAGAGATTATAGAGTTGGAGAGTTGGCAAGTCATTTTCTTGAAAATCCTTTTCAAATTCTTATAGTTCAGTTTCATTTTGGCATTAGTCTTCTCACTGACAAATCACTGAACATTTTTTTCAGAATATGTGTAGCTTGAAATTTGTACCTGTTTGTAAAGGACCTGTCAACATCTTGTGTGAGATTTTTTTACCCCTCCACTGAAATAATAGCAATAGGCTGGGTGCGGTGGCTCACATTCTTCTGCCCCTTTATTTTCTTTATAGCATGTTTCTACTGATGTTATGTTACTTGTATGTATATTTATTGTTTTAGTCTTTTTGTTTCCTACTTGAATGTCAGCTCCATAACAATAGGGACTCTTTACCACTACACCAGAATAGGGGCTGGCACATAATAGGTGCTCAGTAAATATTTGCTGAATTAATAAATGAGTGAGTTAATTTATAGGAGCTAGGTTTTTTATTTCTAACAATAAAGTATACCCATTTATTTTATTTTATTTTTTTATGTTCCAGAGGGAGTGGAATGGGTTATTCCCCATGTGTGGAGAAAGACCAAGTATACCCATTTTTTAAAATCTTGCAAATAGGCCGGGCGCGGTGGCTCACACCTGTAATCCTAGCACTGTGGAAGGCTGAGGCGGGAGGATTGCTTGAGCTCAGGAGTTTGAAACGAGCCTGAGCAAGAGCGAGACCCCGTGTCTACTAAAAATAGAAAGAAATTAATCGGACAACTAAAAATATATAGAAAAAATTAGCCGGGCATGGTGGCACATTCCTGTAGTCCCAGCTACTCGGGAGGCTGAGGCAGAAGGATTGCTTGAGCCCAGGAGTCTGAGGTTGCTGTGAGCTAGGCTGATACCACAACACTCTAGCCCGGGCAACAGAGCAAGATTCTGTCTCAAAAAAAAAAAAAAATTTTTTTTTTTACATACTGGGTCTTACTCTGTTGCCCAGGCTGATGTGCAGAGACATGATCATAGTTTATTGCATCCTTGAACTCCTGGGTTCAAGCAATCCTTTTGCCTCAGCTGCCCGAGTAGCTGGGACTATAGGTGGGCTACCATGCCTGGCTAGTTTTTAAAAATTTTTTAGAGACAGGATCTTGCTACATTGCCCAGGCTGGTCTCAAACTCCTGGCCTCAAGCAGTTCTCCTCCCTCACCCTTCCAAGTAGCTGGGATTACAGGTGTGAGCCACCTTGTCTGGCCCTGTCATAGGATTAAATCTAGTAATAACACAAGGAAAGCATCAAGAACATGGCTTCCACTCATTAATTGATAGTTATCTTTTGATGCCCCACCTCTCAATCTTTCACTCTTTTCTAACTTGGTACCACATCCCAGACTTTAAAATAAGCTCTGCTCTTCTGGTGCCTTCTTGGCCTCTGTCACAATGCTGTTACTTGCCACTTCATGCAGCTGGCTCCATTGTAGGTTTCTGAGCTTGCTCTCCAGTGATGGCCCATAGCACTTATCACTTTACAAGGTGATACTGCCTGATAATGGCATTCTGGAAATTGTGACATTATGTACTAACTTTTTGTTGGTGCAACTAACCATACAAAATTTACTATTCTTTAAATGTGATGTGCTTCAGTTAAATTAGTTTATTTGGAAAAATTACCCCTAATGTTTGCAGAACGTTTAAGAGGAAAAGTAGATACATTCTTGGTGGTAAGACATTTACTTTATTCTTTTTCTTTTCCCTTTTTTTTTTTTTCCTTTAGGAGTGAGTGTATTGAGGAGAGCTGGTTACACATAATAGGAATCTCAAAGGTAAAGTATGATTTTTTTTTTCCCAAAGCCTGAGATAAGTGGTGGAATCCCTCCTACTTGCTTTGGAAAGACATTAGTACTTGAAAAAAAATTCTCAAATAGTTAACTAAATATTTTTTTCCCTTCAACTTTGTGGAGCCTTTCTATTTTTTCACTACACATATTTCCTTTTCTGGAATTATTTTTACTTAGGCAAGAAGGATTTGAGTTACATATTTTTTACATTTGAACTGCCTAACTTGTGTTTGCATAGAATTATTTGTAATTTTAGCTCCTTAAGTAATCCTTTTCATGATGTTTTAATTCATAAAGAAGCTAGATTAGGACCAGTAATTTCTGTATTGTATATGCATTTTAGAATTTTTAGGCATCGAGCTGTTTGATTTCTATTTAATAAGTTATAGGTAATTAAAATTTCCTTCTTTATTCTTACCTATATTTTCTAATTTTCTGGATATGTTTCAATATGTATTATGAATTTGTAAAAGTATTTTCAGAAAGGCACTTCTTTTTTGTTACTAAGCTGAAACTCTGCAATGTAATGGTCAGAGGAAGTAGTAAATATCTGTTGATCTTTTAATTTCTCATATTTAATGTAAATAAATGAATGATTGAGTGAATATTTGAAGGAAAAAAACAGACTTCACAGGAATCTCTGTAATGTCTTTTTTAGTTTGAAGATGAACTGGATATCTGATAGGTACTTATATTTAAAAGAAAAGTATAATTTAATATGGCAAAATTGTTTTTATATATCTTTTTTGTAAGTCATTTCAAAAATACAAGGCTTTAAGCACATTCTTGGAAGAGTAAACAGGTACGCTATCTATCTGCTGGTTGGTCTAAGATGTCTGTCTGAAAAGGTGCTTGCTTGGTCTTGCTCCCATATAATGTCAGTACACCCACGCTAGAGACTAGTGGAAAGCATGTCGTCAAACGTGTTTGGTTCTTTTTTTTTCTTACTAATTTATAGTTTGTTAGTTATTTTCTGTGAATCTTTGAAAGGGTTAAACCATGGTTTTTCTGTTGGAAAATTTAAAAAACAAAAAAATTACTCAAGATATATCAGCCTTTTTCCTTTTTCAGGATTAGAGTCAAATATTGCTCTCCCAAGCAATCTTAATTTTGACCAAATACTTTTCTTTTTTTGTTTTTAGAACTTAGGCTAAATTCATCTATTTTCAACCTACTCTGAACTGTCTCCTTTCACTTTCTAATGCAGAACTCTGATCAATTCCTTGATTTTACTTCCATTATTTATAAAACTTGACTACCTTGCAAAACTGCATTAGGTCTAAAAGTCATAGCACTTAAGGCTGAATTGCTAAATGTTTACAAATACATGTTTCTGTACCAGGAAACTTAAGAAAGACTAGATGAATTCTTTCTGCAGAAATTATTTCCTCTTTACTACCTCCTTTAGAATCCAAGGAATCTAGCTTTGACTCCTCTAAAACAGAGTGCCTTTTAATATCTAACTGTTCAAGGTTGTGATGGACCAACTTGGATTCTGACAGAAAGTGACTTATTAAGCTTCTCTGTGAATAAGTTTCTGTTCTGTCATTTCAAAACATTATCATAATAATAGTAATGGTAATAGCTAACATTTATTGGGTTCTTTCTCTTTTCTTAGACATTATATAAACTATTTGAAATTACAAATTTCATAATTCTATTGAGACATCTTAATGGTTGATTTCTTTTTGAAAAACTATTTTAACTAGCTAGATGATATTTTATTGTGGTCTAGGAGGTTTCTTTGGGATGGAGCACAGTTAATGGTAGTTATGTTGTTTAAAGTTTGATAATGAATGTTTATAATTGTTAATTTTTATGAAATACCATTCTGGTAAATGTGATGAAATGTACATCAGAGTCTGCTGTTTATGTGCTTTCTTTAATTTCCAAGGTGGACTCTTAGATCTTGAAACAGGCTTTACCAGTATTACAGCTCAGCAAAAATGCAGCTGACGCTCAAAGTTCTCTTTTTGCTCCTTCATTGGTTGTTTTACTGTATTTATGGAAGAAGCTAAATTTATCTAGGGGACCAAAGCTTCCTCAAAACATGTGGGTGGTGAAATCTTTCTCTCAAGTTTGCAGAGGGTTCTGAGGATTTTAGATTGTTCTTAAGTTACTTGATTTATCTTCATCTTTTTTTTTGTTTTTTTTTTTATTTTTTTTGAGACAGAGTCTCACTCTTTTGTCCGGGCTAGAGTGAGTGCCATGCGTCAACCTAGCTCACAGCAACCTCAAACTTCTGGGCTCAAGTGATCCTTCTGCCTCAGCCTCTCAAGTAGCTGGGACTACAGGCGTGCGCCACCATGCCCGGCTAATTTTTTCTATATATTTTTAGTTGTCCAATTAATTTCTTTCTAATTTTAATAGAGGCGGGGTCTCGCTCTTGCTCAGGCTGGTTTCGAACTCCTGGGCTCAAAGGATCCGCCTGCCTCAGCCTCCCAGAGTGCTAGGATTACAGGTGTGAGCCACCGCGCCCGGCCTGATTTATCTTCATCTTGAGATTTATAGAGGTATATATCTTATAGAGTTGTCCTTAGAGATTGCTGAATTGGAGGAAATCGGATTTTATTTCAGAGTAATAAAATTAATGAAGTTTATCTGATACCCATTTCTAGATTGGATGGATATTTTTGTGTCATTTGTTTCCTCTGGGAAATAAAGGGATATCATTTTAATGCCATTGCAGTTCTGCTTATTGGCGTATAGCTTGTTATTGTTGAACTGTGTCTTATTTGGAAGTTAAGTACTGTGTCCTTTTGCTACTTGAAAATTTTCACATTTTTATATTGTTATTCACAGAATTTCTCTGGTCCTGAGTGTTTCAGTAATTGTACTAGCAGATCTTCAACAGGAAAGATCTTAGTGCCAAGTTTTTATTATATTTTTTCTTTCTTTTTTTAAATTACTATTCTTTTTAACAATATTCTTTGTTAAAAAAAAAAAAACAAAAATAATGCCAAAAATGAAAGTTTTTCTTCCCCACATATACATGCACAAACTATTTGATTTGAATTTTTTTACCATAAATTATAGTTAACGTTATGTGTGCTTGCTAATGCTTTGTACATTTTCAGTCTTTTAACTATTACAATCCTGTGAACATACCTATGAAGTAAGTTCTTTTATATCCATTTACAGATGAAGAAACTGAGGCATAGAGCAGTAAAGTAACTAGTCAAAGTTTGTACAGCTAGTGAATGGCAAAGTTGAGACTTGAGCCCAGGTAGTCTTGCTGCAAGTTTTGTGTTTTAACCCATGTACTGTCTCCGGGATCTTACTATGAATATTGTTCTATAGTTTGCTTTTTTCACTTAATGATATGTAGTGGACATCTTTCTGTGTAACTCTGTCTCCTTAATAACTATGGAATATTCTGTGGTTTGGATGTACCATAACTTGCTTAACTTAATGCCTTTCAAACTTAATCTTTTTATTTTTATTTTTGAGCAGAGTCTTGCTCTTTTGCCCTGGGTAGAGTGCAATGATGGGATCATAGCTCGCTGCAACTTCAAACTCCTGGGCTCCAGCGATCCTCCTGCCTCGGCCTCCCAAGTAGCTGGGACTACAGGTGTGTGCCACACCACCCAGCTAAATTTTCTGTTTTTAGTAGAGACGGGGTCTTGCTCTTGCTCAGGCTGGTATCAAACTCTTCAGCTCAAGCAATCATGCCACCTTGGCCTCCCAGAGTGCTAAGATTACAGGTGTGAGCCACCACACCCAGCCCCCTTACTCTTGTTTAATATTGCCAATCCCATTAGTGATGATTTCAAGTAATATAAAAAGTCAAGGTTTTTGAATTGGATTAATGAGGAAAAATTTGTATTTACTAAGTAACTAAATAATGCACATTAACTGTTCATGTTTTGATATTGTCTCAGTTCAGCTGTTTGATAAAATCTGGGCTTAACCCACAAACTATTTGTTATGAATGAGTTTCTTTTTCTTTCTTTTTTTTTTTGTTTTTTTTTTTGAGACAGAGTCTTGCTCTGTCGCCCCGGGTAGAGTGCAGTGATGTCATCACAGCTCACTGCAACCTCCAACCTCTGAACTCAAGGGATCCTCCTCCTCAGCCTCCCAACTAGCTGGGACTATAGGCACATGCCACGACACCCAGCTAATTTTTCTATTTTTAGTAGAGACGGGTCTGGCTCTTCACTCAGGCTGGTCTTGAACTCCTGAGCTCAAGCAGTCCGCCTGCCTTGGAGCCACTGTGCCTGGCCCAAGTTCCATTATTTTTGTGGTTAGTCTATCTTCTTTAGCTCTGGAAAATTAGTGTATTGAGGGTAAAATCAATTATCTGTTTGGAAATTATTTGTTTACTTCTAGTATGGTCTGGAATTTTGGTGTCATCACAAGCAGTCTGTCGTAGTGTTAATTTGAATTCTGAATACTATCTGGCATTATATTACTTGTATCTTCAAAGTAATGTGCCTTTCAATTCCTTGTACTTACCAGGCAGGAGTAGTTGGTACTAAGTCCATTCTTTTTACTGCAGTGTTTTACTCTTATTTCAAATATACCAATTAAAGAAAGAAATTAAAGTATCACTTGTTTCAATTTTTTTCCTCATTCATTTCTCAATTGTGAAGAACTGTCTTTTCTGACACATTAATAATTCTTTCAGATATGCTCGTTAGAAAGTTAGAAGTTATTTTCAACTTAAATTTAGTTACTGTTTTTTAATCATTTTGGAACTGAGCAGCAGCTTGGCTGATTCCTAACTGGAGCATTGTTCTTCATCATTCAGTCATTTTTAGTTAATTTTTTATAAATTCAAACATTTATTCAGCATCTGCTAAGTATCAGTCACTAAGCTAAGTAATGGGGATACTAAGATGACTATGTCCCGGCTGCAGGGAACTTGGAGTTTCGTTGCAAAAACAGGATTTTGTTGCACACAATGTAAGATGCTATGAGAGAGATGAGCCCAAATGAGGAAATATCTGAATCAAGGGACTGGTCTGTAAAGGCTCATTGGTTTGAGCCTGGTACCTAATTGTGATTTAACTGACCAATGAAAGGAGTGGGCAAAGGATTCTAAATAAAGAGTAGGCCGGGCACAGTGGCTCACAGCTGTATTCCTAGCACTCTGGGAGGCTGAGATGGGAGGATTGATTGAGGCCAAGAGTTCAAGACCAGCCTGAGCAACAAGTGAGACCCCCGTCTCCACAAAAACTATAAAAAAACTACCCAGGCATGATGGTGCATGCCTGTAGTCTCAGATACTTGGGAGGCTGAGGCAGGAGGATCACTTGAGCCCAGGAGTTGGAGGCTGCAGTGAGCTATGATGACAATACTGCACTTTAGACCCAGCCACAGAGAGAGACTCTGTCTCCAAATAAATAAACATACCTAGAAATACATTTAAGGAGGTGAAAAAAAAAATAAACCAGGGAGTATTTAGCAGTCTGGTCTATGAAAACCAGTAGAAATTGTCATCACAATGTCATGTTTCCCTAAGCCCTAAGGGAATGTGGGCCCCTTTAGAGCAGACTAGCACATAGAAGGTATTTAATAATAAACAATTGTTGAATGGATGAGTGAAGGTATTGTATTAAATACAGCTTACTGTACTTTTCTGTCCATTTTTTGGAAGGAGAATGAACTCATTATTTCATTATATTATTAATACTTGGCAATTTTTAGATCATGTAATTAGCAAAACAATATAAAATGAGACAGAAACTGTTCTTGCACTGAGGAGATAAGTCTTCTAAGGGGAAACAAATGGGGACAAATCATTGTAATTCAGCATATATTTATAGCAAATATTTGTAAGGGACACCCATCTCTTGTATTGATTGGTTAGATCCCTGAAAAGTCGTGGGAATTAGAATGCTCATATTAAAATTATTTGATTGATAGAATGCAAGAGATAACATTATAGTAGGTCATTAAAAAAATGGCAGTCATGTCCTTTTTGCCCTATCACATTAATATGGATGTTATATAAATACTGTGAAGAAAAGTGCATAATAAACAAAAAAAGTAAATGACAGTTCTGTCAAGGTGTAGGCATCAGGATGTAAAAATCTTTCCTACGTGTAATCCTTGAATAACATCATGATTTTTCCCATGTCTGCATACTACTTGAAATTGTTATTTAGTTAAGAACTTTTTTAAGGAACAGGCTTTAAAAAATATTTTTTAAAGAAGCTTTATGTTATTACCATAATGGAAGGCTAGCATCACATACCCTTAAATAGAAGGCAATTTAAATATAAAAACAAAACAATGTTATTGAAACCTAGCTAGCTACTGTTTACAGAAGGTGCTAAGTTTGAGGACTATTATCCTTTATTAAAAGAAGAGATTAGCAAATGTTAGAGAAGTGCTGTAAACAAATAAGTACCTTACATGGATTTCTTCCATGATGTAAGTAGGACTGAAAGAGACTCAAAAATGGAGTAACTTTCCCACTAAGGGTTGTTTAGTGTCATAAGGGAGGAGGGGATGTATTCTGTTGGCAGGAGTAGTCTCCCAAGAACTCTACACAGGGAAGAAATTTGGGAGCTGGGCCTCAAAAGATAAGTCTGAGTTCACTGGAAGATATGGGCCTTCCAGGCATATATAGTAGCATTTATAAATATTGGAGACTTTAGGATATAATATGACAGTGACACCTGATTTGGAGAAATCGAGAAATAGTAGGAGATAAGGTAGGAGATGTAAAAGAGGGACCTCATAGTTGAAGGCTTGATGCCATGTAGTAGATCACAGATGTTATCTTGTAAGCAATGGAGAGTAGCGTGACAAGATTTGTGCTTTAGGAAAATTGTTCAACAACAGCAAGGAGAGACCAGAAAGGAGACTATTGAGGTGGTAAGGACCTTAATAGTGTGGGACTGACTGGGAGGAAGATGACAATCCTGAGTGAATACTAACCTTTCCAGTAGAGAACTATTTTAATCCTATGCTCTCAGATTGGAAGAAGGCACATGATACATTACTGGCAATGATGCTACTGGTTTCTGTCTTACCATCTGGGCTCACCTGCCCACAGAAAATCCCAGTTAGCTGCAGAGAGAAAAAGGTGACCAAGATGTTCTGGACCCATTTGGGGAGCCTGGGTCTGTACAGAGAATCATGGAGTGTTTTTGTTTTTTTGAGACAGAGTCTCACTCTGTTGCCTGGGATATAGTACAGTGGCATGAATATAGCTCACTGCAACCTGGAATTCCTGGCCTCAAGTGAGCCTCCTGCCTCAGCCTCCTGAGTAGTAGCTGGGACTACAGGCGCACCCAGCTAATTTTTAAATGTTTTGTAGAGATGGAGTCTCCATATGTTGCCTAGGCTGCTCTTGAGCTTCTGGCCTTAAGTGTTGCTCCTGCCTTGACCTCCGAAAGTGCTGGGATTACGGACATGAGCCACCACTCCCAGCCTAGATTTGGTTTTTAAAACAGTTTTAGATTTACAGAAAAACTGAGACAATAGTACAGAGTTCCTGCAGACCCTGCACCAAGTTCCCCCATTAACATTTGTTATTATGAGTGAATCAATATTAATAGTTATTATTAACTAAATTGCATACTTTATTCAGATTTCCTCAGTTTTTACCAATTTTTTTTCTATTCTGGATTCTATTCAGCATACTACATTTACCTGTAATTATGTAATTTTAATTGGATTATCTTAACTTAGCCACATCAATATATTAGCAAATGACACTTTATTTTCAAATTTCAAAGCTGTACTGTGTGTGTGGTGAGGCATATTATGTTACTAATAATATTCTTAGATTAAAGATAGTTGGCCTTTAATTTCACTTTTAGTAAGTCTTTTAGGAGTATAGGTTCCATAATGTTAGAAAATACTCTGTTTTACCTTTTTAATTATGACTCTGATATTTCCCACTTACTTTTATGAAAAGGTTGATTTTGGCCAATTCTGTCATGTGGGAGACATGGAAGCTGTCACATTGTCCTAGTGAAATGGTAAAAAATTGCAGTTGATAAGAATAATGACGTCCTGCATTGTGCAGTCATTTACACTTTGCAGTCATCTCACAACTTACCACACGAGGTCGATGAGGGCATTATCCCAATTTTGAAGATGAGGAAACAGAAACGTGGGTGAAATGACAAGCCACAGGTCATGTTGCCAGTAGGTGTCAGAGCTCAGTCTTAAACTCCTCAGATCTCCTGGTTCCAGTTTTAGTATCCTTTCCACTGTGTTAATTAAAGTAGTCTCTGTATAAAGTAAGAAAATAGGAAGTGGTTTTTCTCTTACTGACTTTTACAATGTTATTTCTGAGTTTATTAGGTTAATAAAAAGATTAGTTTGTTTATTTGAACTCTGGCTGTTAACTTAGAGTTTAGGACTATTGGATACATATCATTAACTTGGGATACCATTAATAAGAAATTCTCAACAGTGAAAACTTAGAATGTGATGCTTATCCCATAAAAAGTTTGAAATCGGCTGGACGTGGTGGCTGATGCCTGTAATCCTAACTCTTTGGGAGGCCGAGGCGGGCGGATTGTTTGAGCTCAGGAGTTCGAAACCAGCCTGAGCAAGAGCGAGACCCCGTCTCTACTAAAATTAGAAAGAAATTAATTGGACAACTAAAAATATATAGAAAAAATTAGGTGGGCATGGTGGCGCATGCCTGTAGTCCCAGCTACTCAGGAGGCTGAGGCAGGAGGATCGCTTGAGCCCAGGAGTTTGAGGTTGCTGTGAGCTAGGCCGACGCCATGGCACTCTAGCCCGGGCAACACAGTGAGACTCTGTCTCAAAAAAAAAAAAAAGTTTGAAATCATTTTTTCCTACTTTAGAGACCTTCTCTTGAGTCACAGGAGTTCATTTAGGTTTAGTTATTAACATTTGTAATATGTGTCTCTTCCTTGGCACTTTTAATGTGTTGTCATGCATTGCTTAATGACAGGAATATGTTCTGAGAAATGTGTCATTAGGTGATTTCATTGTTGCACAAACATTATAGAGTGTACTTGGATGGTATAGCCTCTTATACTCCTAGGCTATGTGGGATGGCCTATTGATAGTACGCTACAAACCTGTACAGCGTGTTACTGTCCTGAACACTGTAGTCAATTGTAACTCAATGGCAAGTATTTGTGTATCTAAACATAGTTAAACATAGAAAAGGTACAGTCAAAATAAGTATAGAGGCCGAGGCGGGCGGATTGTTTGAGCTCAGGAGTTCGAGACCAGCCTGAGCAAGAGCGAGACCCCGTCTCTACTAAAAATAGAAAGAAATTAATCAGGACAACTAAAAATATATAGAAAAAATTAGCCGGGCATGGTGGCGCATGCTTGTAGTCCCAGCTACTTGGGAGGCTGAGGCGGAAGGATCGCTTGAGCCCAGGAGTGTGAGATTCCTGTGAGCTAGGCTGAAGCCACGGCACTCTAGCCAGGGCAACAAAATGAGACCCTGTCTCAAAAAAAAAAAAAAAAAAAAATATATATATATAGTATAAAAGCTCCCTTGTAATCTTATGGGATCACCAGTAGTTGCACCATGATTGGCTGAAATGTCATTATGTGGCACATGACTGTATTTTATAATTCACAAATTTTACCTTATCAGTCTGTGCTTCCTCTCCATGCTCTGTGTTAGGGTAGGTATGCTTGCTTATCAGGGGTTGGCAGACTTTTTCTGTAAAGGACCAGATAGTAAGCATTTCAGGCTCGTGGGCCATGTGAACTATGAAGGACTGTGGCAACTATTCAGCTCTGCCATTGTGGCATGAAAGTAGCCATAGATAATGTATAAACAAATGAGCATGGCTGTGTTCCAATAAAACTTTATTTATACAAACAGCAGGCTAACTTTGTCCTAAAAGCCATGTTTCACTAGACCCTACTCTACACCACTGTGGAAGGATATAGAAATTCAGTGTGCTTCACCCCTGCCACTAAATCTGCCTACTGGGCTCTTAGTGATCAGTGTTAATGAGTTGAAAAGCTTAAACTTAACTCAAAATCTGATTTAATATGCATGGGTGTAACCTATTTTATTTTTGTAGAAATATGGTAAGTAGTACTGAAGTTAGTATTATAGATTTTCAAAGTCTAGTTTTTGACCACTTCAAAAAGAAATGATCTAACTTAGAAAATGCTTGCAGAGTTCAGGATAAAATTTTATTTGTTGGGCCGGGCGTGGTGACTCACGCCTGTAATCCTAGCTCTCTGGGAGGCCGAGGTGGGAGGATTGTTTGAGCTCAGGAGTTCGAGACCAGCCTGAGCAAGAGCGAGACCCCGTCTCTACTAAAAATAGAAAGAAATTAATTGGACAACTGAAAATATATAGAAAAACTAGCCGGACATGGTGGCGCACGCCTGTAGTCCCAGCTACTTGGGAGGCTAAGACAGGAGGATCGCTTGAGCCCAGGAGTTTGGGGTTGCTGTGAGCTAAGATGACGCTACGGCACTCTAGCCCGGGCAACACAGTGAGACTCTGTCTCAAAAAAAAAAAAAAAAGTATTTGTTATTGTTAGGTATGCCTAACATTAATTTAAAAATTCTTTGATTTTACCTATGCTCTTTTTCACAGAAGAACTTTTTTTTTTTTTTAATTTCAGAATATTATGGGGGTACAAACATTTTGGTTACATATATTGCCTGTGCACTGCCCAGGCCAGAGCTACAAGCATGCCCATCCCTCAGACAGTGTGCTCCACACCCATTAGTTGTGAACACAATGCAACTTTTTTTTTTTTGAGACAGAGTCTCACTCTGTTGCCCAGGCTAGAGTGTTGTGGCATCAGCCTAGCTCACAGCAATCTCAAACTCCTGGGCTCAAAGGATCCTTCTGCCTCAGCCTCCCGAGTTGCTGGGACTACAGGCATGCGCCATTATGCCCGGCTATTTTTTTCTGTATATTTTTAGTTGTCCAATTAATTTCTTTCTATTTTTGGTAGAGACGGGGTCTCTCTCTTGCTCAGGCTGATCTCGAACTCCTGAGCTCAAACAATCCACCCACCTTGGCCTCCCAGAGTGCTAGGATTACAGGCGTGAGCCACCGCACCTGGCCTGTGGTGACTCTTGAATATCTTGTTTGATGAAGATATCATTTAGTGATATGAAATGATGAAATATCACTTAGTTAAAAGCAGAGTGAGTTCATGATCTCTTAGTAGGTGTGGAATGTTATAATGGAATAATTGGATCAATCTGGTCTTGTGGTTGTGGAACATTTATTTCCCCAATCTGTCATGTTTTCCCCCTCTTCCTACACCCACAGAAGCACAGATTTTGGTTATAATGCTG
>CAUYSK010047484.1:0-16997 GCA_963575035.1 Avahi laniger | reverse complement strand
GTTTGTTAAAATCTCATCAAAGTGCACACTTGCGATGGGTGCATTTCTCATTGTATGTAAGTTTTGTCTCAGTTTGACAGATGATAAAGCTAATAGTGTTCTAGTGCTAAGCACATCCTTATGCATAAGACACCGTCGCTGTCTGAAGTGTCCTCCCAACTGATTGAGCAACTGTGGGACGCAATCTTCAGGGACTAATTGTCTGGGATATGAAGCCCTGGACACACAGGAGAGTAAATATTTGAATTGAGCGTGGGAATTTGGCAAACTTATTAAAACATGTATAAATGAATTAATGGGAGAATTTCAGGCAGAGGTAAAATTCTCAGAGTTCCGAGAGTGGAATAACATCTAAATTTTTGCACTGTCCATACTTTAGGACAGTATGGAGACTTGGAGACCAGGGGATTCATCAGAAAATATAAGAATAGAAGCAGCAAATAAAAACAAAAAAAGAGCCTAAAGAATCAAGAGGGGATTTTGCAAGTCATAAAGTCATATTGGGGAATTGATCCTAAGAGCAATGGTCATGATTATTAGAATAATAGACTCCACTTCCCTCACTCTCAAAGCAAATCTTATCATAGGAAGAAACACTTAATTCCCCAAACTTGTATTCTGCAAGATGTTTAAGAATATTGTTAATTCTACATTGCCAGTCAGGAAGCTTTCCCAGAGTTAACGTGCTCCTACAGTGTCTTAAATGTCCTTGAAACTTCACATTCTCAGACCAACCACCTTCTCATTCAGAGATGACAAATGGTTGACGTGGGTCCTGCTTCCCCTCACTCCCTCCAGCCACTGTCACGCAGGAACCTGGAATCAATCACAGCACTCAGTCCCAGCATCACCCCAGAACCCTTCTTACAGTTGTGCTCCAGGCAGCCTCTTCCAAGTGATGGACATGATGTGAAGAGATAATAATGACGATGATAAGAAAAAATATAAATAAAAATAATGACAGTAATATTAATAACAAATAACAGTGGGTAACTTGCCTCAGTGTAGGTTTGGCCAAGGAACTCACATGGATCAGCTCATTTAACCCTCACATTAACTCCCAGGCTCATCTTGCTATATTTTCAATTTTCAAATATGATAATTGAGTCACAGAGCAATTTTGCTTGCTAAAGATTAAACATTCAGGATGTGAACTACCCTCATAACCATACTAGTGCTTCAAAAATAATAGATACGTTAATTTAGTTTTAGACTTATAGAATAGTTATAGATAGTACAGGGAGTTCCCTTATACCCTACAATGAAGTTCCCCTACCCTTAATATCTTGCATTACAATGGTACATTTGTCAAAACTAATAAACTAATATTGACATTTTATTATTAAACAAATTCCATAGTTTATTAAGATTTCCTTAGGTTTTATCTGATATCCCTTTTGTGTTCCAAGATCCCATTTAAGACAAAACATTACATTTAATTGTCATGTCTCCTTAGGCTCCTCTGTGCTGTGACAGTTTCTCCTTGTATTTGATGATTTTGACAGCTTTGTATTTCGTAGAATGTCCCTCTCTTGGAATTTGTCTGATGTTTTTCTCATCATTAGACTGGGATTATGCATTTTTGGGACAAAGACCATGGAGGTAGAGCACCATTTTCGTCACATAATATCAAAGATACACACTATTAACATGATATTTCACTGTTGATATTAACTTTAATCACCTGGTGAGGAAGGGATTGTCAGTTTTCTCCTCCATAAAGCTACTCATTTGTTTCTCCTTTTCATAGAGTATTCTTTGTAGGAATGTCACTCTTTGAAACCCACACTTAATGGGCCATGTTTATAAACACTAGCATATATATCTGTACACCTTCTCTACATGTCACTGGATTCAGACTGTCCAGAGAATCATCTACTCTTACTTGCTTTAATTTAATCCCTTACATTGATTCCCTTAAGACTTGTTAAACTGCATTACTCTTTCTTTTCTTTTCTTTTTCTTTTTCTTTTTCTTTTTTTTTTTTGAGACAGAGTCTTACTCTGTTGCCCAGGCTAGAGTGCCCTGGCGTCAGCATAGCTCACAGCAACCTCAAACTCCCAGGCTCAAGCGATCCTCCTGCCTCAGCCTTCTGAGTAGCTGAGACTACAGACATGTACCACCATGACTGGCTAATTTTTATATATATATATATATATATACACACACACACATATATATATATACACACACACACACACATATATATATATATATTTTAGTTTTCCAGCTAGTTTCTTTCTATTTTTTTAGTAGAGACGGGGTCTTGCTCTTGCTCAAGCTGGTCTTGAACTCCTGAGCTCAAACGATCCGCCCACCTCGGGATCTCAGAATGCTAGGATTACAGGCGTGAGCCACCACTCCCGTCGCATTCCTCTTTCTTTAACTAAAGTCTCTGGCTGCTAACTGACTCATTTGAAATTTATTGACACGGTGAACTTATTGACAACATGACTAATTGGGTCTGGGATCCAGTATTTTCTGTCATCCCTCCTCTGCAATATCTCAGCCTCCTGTGAAAACCAGCGCAAACACAGCACATTCTGTTCTAATTACGTATTTATATGGCATCCCTTACATTAAATGAATCCTTTTAGCAAAGACCACCATATCCAAACCAAAAAGACATGCCAACCAAATTGAAAGATTTTTCTATGTCTCAAAATGAGATGATTTGAGCATCAAAAAGAATATTGACAGTTTCCACATCCTGGCTATTAAGAAAAATGCTGCGATGAACATGGAAGTGCAAATATGTCTTAGGGTTCTGTTTTTAATTTTTTGGGTAAATATTCAGAAATAGGATGGCTGGATCACATGATAGTTCTATTCTTAATTTTTTGAGGAACCTCCATACAGTTTTCTATAACAACTGCCCCATTTTACTTTCCCACCAACCAGGTACCAATTTCTTCACATCCTCAGCAATTTTCCACATCCTCAACAACACTTTTTTTGTTTTTGTTTTTGTTCTTTTTGTTTATAATAGCCATCAAAACAGATGCTAGAATAACCAAAATGCCCACTAACAGAAGAGCAGATACAGAAAATGTGATTTATATACAATGCAATCTTACTCAGCCTTAAAAAAGAAGAAAATCCTTCCGTACATGACAACATGGACAAACCTTGCAGACATTCTGTGTTAAATGAAATAACCAGCACAAAAGGACAAACACGACCTGATTTCACTTTTATGAAGCATTTAACATAGTCAAACTTGCAGATGCAGAAAGAAGAATAGTGGTTTCCAGAAGCTGGAAAGAGGAAGAAATGGTGAATTGTTGTTTATTTGGCATAAAGTTTCAGTTATGCAAGATGAATAATTTCTAGAGATCTGCTGTACAACATTGTGCCTATAGTTATCAATATTGCATTATTCACTTAAAAGTTTGTTATGAAGGTCGATATCAAGTTAAATGTTATTACCACAAAATGAAGCAAAAAAATATTATCTGCAAAGGATTGAACTGTACCAAATAAATTTTAACCTATTAATGCATAATAGTACCAAAAAATTAGGCCAAATCTTTAAGTTATTAGGGCACAAATATTACCTCCAAAATTGGTTAAAAAAAGAATGATAATTTTTAAAATACATGAGAGATGTTTGAAATAAGATTGGCAAGATGACCATATTATTGAAATTGAGTGATAGTTGCATGTGGTTCAATATGTATCCTTTCTAATTTTGAATGATGTCAAAGTATTCTATTTTAAATAAGGAAAGAGAGGAAGTAAGGAAGTAAGAAAAGAAAGAAAATGAGTGAGCTTTTGCAGCTAGTTATTTGATATGCTCAATATTGCATTCTCAAAGAATAAAATGACACACAGAAAATGCTGTATAAATATTTAAATAATTGAATCAAACTGCCACTGATTCATGTAACCATGTCCAAATCAGCTAATTACATTATCTATGTATAGACATTTAAATATAAATAAACCTATAGGCTATACTATGTGCTACTGGTAAAACAAAACAAAACAAACAAAAAAACCCCACTGAAATAGCAGGGATTAAAAGTGAGGAACAAAGCGTGAAAAGGAGTGATGCTTTGCTGTAAAACAAAATTCTGGGATTTGGCATGAAAAGCCTTAGTAATGAGATCTCATTCTATCTCAGATTGGCTAGATGATGTTTGTTACTTTAAATAAAACCCTCGGAGACTCATTATTCTATCTTTCAAATGGGGAAAAGTAAACATCCACTTACACTATAGGGTTGTTGTAAGGACTGAATGGAATATATATGGAAACACTGTGAACAATAGAGCATTGTGCAGAAGTCATTCATTTGAAAAATTCAGAAATGAGCACTGAGGAAAATCTTTAGTGCATCTTTTAGAACACAAAGTAGTGCCAGAAAATGGTAAAGACCATTTGAGTTTAGTAACTAAAGTATTTAAAATAATAATAGCAATAAGCCTTATGGACTGATTTGGCATCCTCATGAAAATGAATCTGAAGTTTGAACACTTAACTTTAATCTCCAATTGGCTGCTGATGATCTGTAAGCTCATTAGTGGGACCGACATCTCTGATTCTTTCTTGCCTATAACTCAACTTCAAATATATAATAACTCCAACTTCATTTGATTTTATATCAATTATTGTAAAATTATATATACTAAAAACAAATGACTCATTTGATGAGAACCCCAGTGAAATGTTCCATGGAATCATATTCAGAAAGTTGAAATAGAAAACAACCAGATACTCAATAAATATGAATAAATTACATATAAATAATTAATTTTATTTATTTAAAAATTTCATGCTTAAAATATTGACAGTTTTGTAGAGAGATCTGTGATAGTCAGCCTCCAAAACACGCCCATAAGCCTGGCTTCCTGGTATCCATTTCTTTGTGTAGTCCTTTCCACCATGGAGAAGGCTGGCCTGTATGATCCATAATATACTGAGGAAATTACCATTATGGCTTTGGATGCTAAGAGCGAAAAGACCTTGTGGCTTCCACCATGCTGTCTCTTGGATTGTTTGATCGGGTAGAACAAGTTACCATGTCATGAGTATGGACATGCATCCTTATGGAGTACTCCTTATGGCAAGGGATGGAAGTTTCCTGTAAATGACCAGCACTCAGTGTTCAGACATGTCAGTGAGTCATCCAGTGAGTGGATCCCCACGCTTCAGTCAAGCCTTCAGGGGGCTGCAGACTGGGCCAACCACTTCACAGTAATGTCATGAGAACTTGAGGTCAAACCACCCAGCTAAGCTACTACCAGATTTCTGACCCAGTGACGTCAGATGTGTGAGACGATAAATACTTAATGTTTTAAGATACTAAATTTTGAGGCAGTTGATTATGTAACAACAGACAAGTCATACAAGATATAAAATACTATTCACAGTTGTATTCTGTAGTAAACTGGGAATCATAGTGCAGTGCATTTGTATAAATCAGCTTTGTTGATATCTACTTTACATGTAACAAAATATACATATTTTAAATGCACATTTCAATGAGTTTTTAAAAAATGAATACAACTGTATAAATGTCATCATTATCAAGATACGGAACATTTCCATCATTCAATAAAATTACCTTGTATACATTCCCAATGTCCACCCTGCCCCAAACTCCAGGTTGATCTACTATTCCTCATTAGAGAATTTGCATTTTCTAGATCCTCATATAAATGGAATCATATAGGATATACTATTTTGTATCCAAATAATTTCTTTTCCTCAAGATAATGTTTTATTTTGTTTTGTTATTGTTTTTGTTTTTTGAGACAAAAATTCACTGTGTTGCCCAGGTTGGGGTGCAGTAGCGTCATCATAGCTCACTACAACCTCAAACGCCTGGGCTCAAGTGATCCTCCTGCCTCAGCCACCCAAGTAGCTGGAACTACAGGCACATGCCACTATGCCCAGGAAATTTTTTAATTTTTTATAGAAATAGGATCTTGCTTTGTTGCTGAAGCTGGTTTTGAACTCCTGGTCTCAAGGGAATCCTCCCACCTTGGCCTCCCAAAGTGCTGGGATTGTAGGCATGAGCCACAACACCTGGCCTCAAAATAATGTTTTTGAGATTCATCAAGATTGTAATATATATCAGTAGCTCATTACCTTTTTTTGACAAACAGTGTTCTATTGTATGGGCATATCCCATCTTATGTACACAAACTCTTTAGTGTACATGTGTGTTGTCTCTATGTTTTATATGAGTAAACTGCTATGAGCATCTATATACAACTCTTTGTGAAGACATACATATTTATCTATCTTGTGTAAAATACCTAGGAGTGTTATTGCTGGATTGTATAGTTAGGTTATGTCTAACTTTAAAAGAAAGTGCCGGTTGGGCGCAGTGGCTCACGCCTGTAATCCTAGCACTCTGGGAGGCCAAGGCGGGTGGATTGTTTGAGCTCAGGAGTTTGAAACCAGCCTGAGCAAGAGCGAGACCCCGTCTCTACTAAAATTAGAAAGAAATTAATTGGATAACTAAAAATATATAGAAAAAATTAGCCGGGCATGGTGGCGCATGCCTGTAGTCCCAGCTACTTGGGAGGCTGAGGCAGGAGGATCACTTGAGCCCAGGAGTTTGAGGTTACAATCAACAACAACAACAAAAAAGGAAATTGGAAAACCCATTTCTCACTTCTGCCCCTTTCAGATATATATATATATCTATATGTATATATCTATATATATATATATATATAAAGAAAAACAGATATAAACTGTCTTTTCAAATATTTTCCATTTTCACTGGGTTATTTTTCTTTTTCTTGTACAATTATAAGATTTCTTTATGTGTTCAGCGTATAAGTTCTTTGTTGTCAAATATATGTAGTGTGAATATCTCCCAGTTTGTCAGTGCCAATTCATTTTCCTAATAATGTCTTTTCATGGGACAGAATATTTTAACGCTGACATAATCTAATTTATTCTTCAATTTTATGTTTATTGCACTCCCTATTCTGTCTAAAAAAATCTTTGCCTACTCACACATTGCAAAGATATCAACCCCTGTGGTCACTTCTGCTTTTTCTTTTCTGTTTACTATGTATCCATCGCATCCTTTACCACTTGCTTCTTAATTTAATTAAGCAAGGAACATGAGATAAAGAGCTTCTGGACCACATACCTATTGTTATATATTCTAAATAGCTGTAATAAAATTAGCAATCATTTCTTGAGTAACTATTGTATATAGGACACATAGTTGGTAACATACCTTAATACTTTTTTAGTTCTCTCAAGAAGGGAATGTAAAAAGTTATAAGTGACATTAGCTCATCTAGTCGAATAATATACAATTCTAAAACAATCCTTAATTATATTATTTTTACTTAAAAATAAAATAATTATGTATTTGAGAAGCGAAGAGTATGGCCAGGCTTTAGAATGTGTGCTTTGTGACATCATTTTTTTTCTACCGCAGGATTTATGCTAATGCTTTTTAAATCCTTTCATTTTATTAATTATGTGGGAAGCTAGAGCTGCTGCATTTGCAATCCATTCTTCAATTCTCAAGGCAAATTTCATCTATTTTATAAAACTTAGAAAACTGTATCAGATCTTAACAAGAAAATGACATTCTTATCCAAAGCCTTACTATGACTTTGTGCTTCTTTTTTTGCCTTTTTAATATTTGTTTAAATATCAGAATTATCCTTCTAGATACATGTTACGTGGAAATACAAAGCTGATATTCCCCAAATATAGTTCTCCACTGTCCCAAATACTTTCAGGTGCTCTAGAATATCTAATGGATCCAAATTAAATAGTTTATAAATCAAATAAGCTAGGGTTGGTACCGATTTTTAGATTCCAAAAGGTCTTTCATCTTATCATTCATTGAAGAAAGAAAATGAAAAACTCTTGTTCAAACATGCAGATTGAGCCTCTCCTGACAACACTTAATCCGTTATTAACAGAAAAATGTCACAGCTACAGTCAAAATTTTCTTAGTCTATTTTGCACTCAACCCTTAATAAACTAAATCTCTGCTCTCAGCTCAATATCATTGGGGCTCCCTTTGATCAGACTTTCATGGAAATGTGTCTTAAGTAACCATAACTCCAGTTTCTTTGCCAGCTCCCTAATTATTGCAACTAACTTAGCCCTCCATTTCTTCTTTTTATGTTCCACTCCATTAGGAAAGAAGATCATATTTTCTGAACTGATGAAATTAAACTTTCCCATATTTTCCCAGTCATCATAATTTTACAAAGAGCTCATCTAATCAAATTTTGGCAAGAGAATGACAATACTACACTAGATGGTGCCATTAAGATGAAATAGTCATGCTGTCGAATTAGAGGTACTTAAATTAGGTAGACTAAAATTTAGTTTGGCTTTTATTATGCTCATTCTTCTAACCCTTAAATACATGTTTTGCAAGCCTGATCATTTAACTCACATCAATATTTCTCTCAGTGCTGAAAAGGAATCTCAAACAGAGATGTGATATGGAAACTGAATTTCTAAGCTTAATGTACAAATTGTCAAAAAATGTACCCTAGGATATAAAATTTCAAATGTAATGGTTGAGCACTAACAATCCACTTCCCTAATGTAAGTTTGATATTGATATGTCTGAAAACACATCCAAGATGATTTTTGGAGCCCAACCCCCATTTTCTTCTAATAAACAAGGATTAAATACTTACTATGCATACATAGCTACCTAGTAAGCATTACAGGGTCTAGAGACGTGTATGAGACAGAGTATGTGCCTGTTGAGATCCTTAAGAAATACAGAATCACATACAAACAAGCCACAGTACCATATGAAATTGCACAAAATCCAAAGAATGATTTCTAGAAATAATATTCTGGTGCAGAACCAGTTCAGACCCAAACTGTGTATTAGTGAGCCATCAATCAAAAGGGGATGGTTAATGAGGGAAACCAGGTAAATTTGTAAAAACAATTACCATCCCAGGAACCAGGATTTGTCAGTTTGGTCCATTTCTGGGTGTGTAAGGGCAATGCTTGCATATCACTTATCTGTAGGATGTGCTTTGAGTGCTGTGATGGGAGATACAAAGACTACTGTATGCAGGACAAACCAAATTCAGAAGCAGATTAAGTATCAGATGAGTTATCAAGCAAAGGAATTAGGAAAGAAAGGCTTTCTCTGACATGAGAAACTGAGAAAGAAATTTAGGAAACCAACAAGGGTGACAAGATTCCTTGTGATCACTGGGATGAAAAACACAGAGAAAGCCCCTGTATATAAACAGGAAATGGTAGATTATTTTTTTAAAGTTGACTAGTGCTTCACCGTTGATCATACAGAGCTACTGAGAACCAAAAGTCAGATCACATTTGGGGCAAGTGAGAAAAACATTTCATCATAGATACAGAAAGATTGTCTGCACCAAGGAACCCATGGGGATAAGGAGCCTGTTTCTTGTTCCTTTGGCTTCTATAATAATACTGTCTATGACCCCAGTAGAGTAGGCAATAATTTCATTACTATATTTTATCCATTTGTTGAATACATTTGTTGAATCTTCCTTATATCTAAGACAGAGCTTGATTTGGGGGTAAAGCTGTTAGAAAACATGGATATGCTACTTAGGGAGTTTACAGTGTAGAAGAGAAGACAGATCTACTAAACCACAACACAATGTTACTTTGTTAGATTTGTACCGTCTGTTATGAGGGAGAAGTATGAAGCTTCCTGCAACAATATAAGGCGGAAAAACCAGAATGATGCAGAAGGATCAGGAAGACTTCTTTGAGGATGTGACGTGAAGCTGAGGTCTCAATGTTAGGAAGAACTTGAGAAGTCAAATAACCCATGACCATAAGCATCATAGACATATTGTTGATTGAGGAATAAATAGATTGGCAGATTCTGTGGTCTGAGATGAAGCTGGCAAGTAGGTAGGATTTAGAGCAGGATCCAGAATTTTGGTATTTATTCCACGTTTGAGAGGAAGCTATCAGAGGTTTTTAAACTGGGGATTTGCATGATGCAATTTACATCTCACTACTATCATTTGGCCAAAATATACATAATGTACAAAGAAAGCTCAAGAGAGTTTGGCGATAGACCTGTAGGAGGCTCATGCAATGCAGAAGAGAGGTGATAGAAGCCTGGTTTTGAGTGTTATAAATGGACATAGGGTGAAATCAATAGATTAAAAAGCAATGTAGCTCTGACTCGGGTGGTGCAAAGGCAATTTATGTAACCAAAGTATTTGTAACCCTGTAATATTCTGAAATTCAAAAAAAATATATAGAAATTAAATTGATTGGAAATGGAGCCTGAGGGAGGGAGTGTTATCAAGAATCAGGCTTGGTTTCTGACTTGTATGACTGAAGGGTGTCAGTACATCTTAATTGTAGTTAATTGCAAAATACGGAAGAGTATAAATAAGACAAAAATTAATCTAGGTTCTACTAGATTACCACCATAAACTTTTTATAGCCATAAATAGGTATCGTTTTATAAAATTTGAATCTTATTAGAAATATAAATTTATATCCTATTTTTTGACTTATATTGTGAAGCTTTTTGAATGCTGTAAATAATACCACAACATCATGATTTTAATGGCTTATATTATTTTATCTTTCGGAAGTATCATAATTTATAAAAAAATAGTTACTTCTTATTAGGCATTTTGGTTATTTCCAAAATGTTTACACTGATGAGTAATGCTACTATAAGCATTGTTGCAAACCAACTTTGTAAACATCTATGAATGTTTCCTTGTTAGTAAATCAGGAAAGACATTATTGGAACAAAGGCATTTACTTTATTATAACTCTTTGTATATTGCGACATTGTTTTCCAGAAATTTTGTTCTAAGTTGCAGTGCCACCAGCTATGTACAGGAGCATGCATTATGATTTGGTCACTAACAAAGGCTTTTTGTTTTCCTTAAATATCCTTTGTCAACTTGTAGGTGGGAAGTGTATCAACAGGTCAAGTTTCCAGATTCCACAGTGATAGACTCTCAAGTCCATCTTGGTTCAGGCATCTGCCCTGCAGCTGTTATCCATGGGCAGGATGCACAGACGTGGCTGTGATATTCACTCTCATAGGTGGAAAAAGTATTCTGAGAAGAGGAAAAATTTGTGAACTGGACAAAAGACCCTAATTTTTTAAAAATGGTGAGTGATTGTTAGTTACCAGCTATAAATTACCAATATACCTTTTTATATACTCCACAGTTAAGGAAAAATAATGTAAATTGCTGAAAAATGTTGTTTTCTATTGTTATAAGTAGTTCAGACTTTAACTAATATAAAAATTCCAAATATAGTACTTTCTTACTAAATCACTCTTAAAAAATCTGCTAAAGGAAAGGTATTATGTTTATGACCTGGAATATTTTTGACATTTTTTTCTATAGTCATTATGGTTCAAAAAACATTCTATTTGAGAACAAATCCCACTTTATTTGGATTTACAAGTAAAATAATATGTGATGTTTTTCTGTACTAAAATCTAAGTGGTTTTATTAATTAGAAGATCAAAAACTATTTTACATATGCTCCAATGAATAGGATTATTCAAAAATGGATAATTTGGGCGATTATATATAGGTTAAGTTTGCCAAGATAGCCTTCAAGGCCATCTTCTTAAAAATTACTTTTTGCGTGTCTTTACAATCCAATTTTCCATTAATCTCTTCCTCTTTCTCCCCCAATCTGCTAAGTATCTATGAAGAACCCTTCCTGGACTCTGAGTTAATCCCAAAAATGAACTGATCTTCCTGTATTAGTCTCCAACTGCTGCTATAACAAATTACCACAAGATTAATGGCTTAAAACAACACAAATTTTATTATCTTACAGTTTTGGAGTTTAGAAAGCCAAAACAGATATTATGGGGCTAAAATCAGGAAATTGGCAAGACTGTGCTCCTTCTAGAGGTTCCAGGAGATAATCCTTTTTTTTTGTTTTTCTTTTTCTAGCTGCTAGAGGTTTCCCACTTTTCTTGGCTCCTGGACATATCACTCCAACCTCAGCTTCCCTGGCACATAGCCTCTCTCACACTGACCTTCCTGCCTCCCTCTGTAAGGATGTTTGTGATTATATTGGACTCAATCGAGGTTTATCCAGGATAAGCTTCCCTCCTCAAGAACATAATCACATCTGTAAATTCTGTTTTTTTACTTTAAGGTACTATATTCACAGGTTCCGATGGTTAGGATGCGAACATCTTGGGAAGGGACAGTATTCAAGCTTTCACAATGCCCATGCACTGAGTAGCTGGTGCCCACAAAACAGGACACAGATGCCCTGGGCATAGGCACCTTCCTCCAGGGTCCAGCTGCCCCATCCCCTGGCACCACATTACTGCCATGGTTACACTTCTCTTGACCACTTGCTTTTTCTGTTTCCACTGGCTTGCAATAGTTACTTGATTTTTCCAATTTGACCATTGGTTCATCTTTCCAAACTGAATTTCATATTTTCTCTCAGGGTAAACCTGTAGTCTCTACCTTCCTCAGCTCATCTGATTTGAATTCTATGATCCAAACCCAGACATTTGCTACTAGAGCACATCTGGTTTCCCAGGAGGGTCAGATGGGCTTCAGTATACAGATGGTGCCCAGTGTACCCATGTGCCCAGGGATACTTGTCTTCTCATAAGTTCCACCACTGGGCTTTCTCTGCCTTGGCTCCACGTTTTTTGCTCCTTTTTTTTTTTCTCCTTTCAGATATCATTATCTGGAGTGTTGAAACACACCTGTCCCTACCTATCCTCTTGCAATATGATTAAACCTTGTTTGTCCCTTGCAGTTACTAGCTTGCGAACTTCTTAAACTGGAGGAAAAAAAAAAAAAAAAGAAAAAGAAAAAGAAAAAAAAAAAACCTTAGAACTTTGCCAGCAACCTAATTTACAATACATAGAAGCATTGCTTGGCTATTTTTACCTTTATTTTCCAACCCAAATATTCAATCCCTGAGATAGTTACTTTTGGCTTAACTCAATTAAGATTTGGTATATCCCTGTCTTTGGACATTTTGAGAAACTTTCAAACTTTATAAAGTACTTTTACATTTTCAAATTACACTAATATTTAAAACAACTCTGTGTTGGATTAAAGCAAATGCTATTTCTTCCCTTTGAAGTTGAAAAAACGGATTCAGAAAAATCAAGTGGCAAGCTGAAGTCACACTGCTAATAAGTAAAATAAGTAATTGGTTAATAATCTCAATGTACTCCTCTAAGCAAATCAAGCATTTATTTTTTAAATATTTCTACCTAGATTCTTATACATGTATAATTAGCAATGTGAGTATATGTGGTGGTAGAGATGGGGGGGGTCCATGTAAGATTTTATCAACTTCCAAATATGGAGACACTTAATAGGAAAACATGTGTTTTGCTTTAGTTGCTATCATATATATATATGTGTATATATATAATATATATATAAGAATAGTGTATACATTTTTTTTCTAAACACAAGTTTTGTTGAGTTTGCATTGAGTGCACAGTTTTATAAAGTGCTGTGCAAATCAAATAGTGCTGACATCCAATATAAAATGAACAATACTTCAAGACAATACCAATCTCTGATCAATGCTGACACACCCCGTCTTAAGTTTTCTCCACCTTACTTTGAGAATCTCTTCTTTTGTCAGCTATTTCTGTAGCTATTCTAGAAATTCAGATCTATATGTTAGTGCTATTGACCTGGTGTTCTGGTTCCCAGAATCTGATGCTTACATAGCAATATGAGAAGCTAAGCCCAGTGGCCCCCCTGTACTCATTTTGCCATGCAGGTGAATATCAGGACACAGGTCAGTCTTATTTTGAGGCCCCAGCCAATTATAATCATCACAAGTAGACCTGCTCAAGTGACGATTTACAGTTTATGTGGGACTGGCATTGGGCTGATAGCCTTCACAACAGTCAGTATAGACCAGAAACATCAGAGCTGTGTTACACTTCTGGGTTATCTGAATTCAGTGTTAATGTTTGCTTGCTTTCTTGGCTGCAACCATTAGCAGATTTCTAAAATCCATTTTTCTGTCATCTCAGCAGTCTTCATATTTCTTTAGCATTTGGATTGAAGATAGGCTAGTTAGTTGTCATGTTCCTTTCAAGTATAATTTGATATTCATTTTATGTCAGGATCAGCATAATATATCTGCAAGAATGCTGATCTTGGAATGAGAAAAATGAGATTCAGATCTGACCTCGCCATTAACTAGAAGCCTGCCCTTCCACTGGTCACTGCCTCCCTGAGCCTCGGATTTTTAATGTGTCAGATAAAGAAAATAATAACTATGTCCCTATCTGAACGAGTATATTATACAAATAAAAAAGATTTATGTGGCGATCATTTATAAGCCATAAGGTCTTACATATGTAAAAATGGTGCTTTAGAGGAAAGAACAACTAATTAGGAAACAGAAACCAGACTAAAGCAGACTTCTAGAATTTGCTTTGTAATCATGTGGGGTATGCCATTGGCCAAGACACTTGGGCTTTTTCTTCTTATCTATAAAAAGGCAAGGAAACATTTAACAATTCCTACAGTGACTTTCAGCTCCAATACTCTAGTGTTCTAAGTATATACATTGTCTTTTTTTTAGTGTAAGTTCTGCATTATGTATTACCACTTCCATCATTTTACTCCAAATACTATTTTCCAATTATTTCACATCTTCAATACATATATGTTTTATCTATTTTCCTCCAGCATATTTCTTCATGAGAAATCACACTTTATAAGCATTTTTTTCAAAACCTATTCAATCCTCTTCTATTATTTTTCTTCTTTTATATTCATAACCTTTCCAAATTAAATAACATTGGCACATTTAATTTAGTAGGCATCTACTTTATTCTTGGTGATAAGCTACATGAAACGAGTTAGAGTACATGAGATTTCCCAGTGAGAGTAAATAGCATATTAATGCAATTCACAAATTATACTAAATTGTAAGATGTAGCAAGAAAAAGAGTGAATAGAGACATAATAAAAATGAACTTTGAGGGATTAGAAACTTAGGCAGATAACATCAACATTTGATTTGGTTAGAACAAATCCAGTAGGGGACAAATGTTCTAAGAATATTTACTAAAGGGGGAAGATAGGGTGAAATGGTGGGGTAGAGAAAAGTTACATTATTTACATTAAAGCCTGTAAATATTTTAAAAATTTTAAAGGTTTGGAGGGAAAAAAATGGAGCACATCACTATATCCCTCTTATTATATGCAGAAAATTCATTTCCTAGTGCATTGAACAAACAGCCATGGAATGCCATCCTATGTCTAGCGTTATAACTAAGGTCCTAGAAGTGAGATCTAAATAGGACATGAACCTTCTTTTCCTAAAATGTTCACAGTCTGGAGGGGCTGGTGGACAGGTGCACACCAATAATTATACTCAGCGATAGAAACAAAAACAGAGGAATTTCTAACATACAGTAGAATCATGGGGAAAGGAATAAATTCTTGGTATTTGTGTCATTCCAGAAACATGAGTTGAAGCTTGCTAGATGGACAAATTGTAGAGGAAGGGAAAAAGAGCTTCAAGAATCAGCCCAATCTTTTCCAATTCTTAGCTCCTATCCCACTACCCACTTTCACCTTTTTAATTTTGATCTAATAATCAAGCTCTACTCAAATACATCATAGTTTCTGAATTAGCAGTGTTTATTTCTAAAATGATCCATGATGGACAAATCTTGTTTCGAGAACCCCTCTCTTCCACTTGTCTGGAAAGCTCTGTTTTTTATTTAAGGTGTGTCTCCAACATAAATTCCACAGAGAAAATCTATCTACCTCTACCATAGCATCCTGAGTTGAACTAGGTTAGGTATCTCTCCTTTCTGTTCTCATACACATATGGTAAACAATCATTTCCATTTCTGCATTTCTTACTAGTTGGTGAGATTCTGACTTGCATAGCCTGGGGTTTCTTTACAATGCACTTTGAAGTATGAAGTTTCATGCATGACCCTCGGTCAAATCTCAACCAATGTTTGTTAAATATCAAAAGCTACAAATGAGTTGGAGAGATGCTGAGGCAGAAACATGGTTTAGTATGTACACATTGGGCAGAGTGTGAGTGTGTGACGGTATGTGTGAATCAGGTAAAACTGCAACCAGTTCTGCCATTCACTAATCATGGAGTTTTAGGCAATTCACTTTACCTCACTCATCAACAATAACGCAGGGATAGTGTCTCAGAGTTTGTTAAGCGCTAAATGGGATACTATATTTTAAAATGCCTAGCACAATGCCTGATGTGTTACAGGTGATCTGTAAGTCTAATTCCCTTACCTCTTTTAGTCTTGACTCAAAAAGGCCAGGTTTCTCAGGCACCATTTTCAGGTGACTGATTACATGCTTGTTTGTAGCAACTATGTGACGACAGTCTTGAGTTTGTTCAGAAAGCAAGACGAGATGGTGAGGTAGGATGCTCTCAGCAGTGTGTAAATGTCAAGGACTAAATGATACTTAGGTATTGTAGAATGAGAAAGCTACTTTTTGAAAAATTAAATGAGTTAGTATGATTTTTATTTTCTATAATAATGTCATGTTTATTCTCTCAGCATTTTTTTCTTGAAAAAGCCAATGTGTCTTAACTACTACAAGAAAAACAATAGCGCTATTAGGCATCTACCCAAAAGAGCACAAAACATTCTACTATAAAGACACCTGCACTTGAATGTTCATGGCAGCACAATTCACTATTGCAAGAATGTGGAAACAACCCAAGTGCCCGTCAATCCATGAGTGGATTACTAAAATTTGGTATATGTTTACAATGGAATATTACTCAATCATAAGAAATGATGATGATCTAGTACCACTTATACTTTCCTGGACTAAACTTAGGCCCAACATCCAAAGTGAGGAACCACAGAGCAGAAGAATGGGATCCATTTATACTTGCCATCAAATTGGTACTAACTGATCAACACTAGGGTGATCACATGGCAGAAATTTTCTCCAAGGATAAGGGGGATGGGAGGGAGCAAATCTACAACTAAAAGACACGGGGAGCACTAAAGAGAGGGAAGGGCACAC
>CAUYSK010047483.1:0-40951 GCA_963575035.1 Avahi laniger | reverse complement strand
AAAAAAAAAAAAAAAAAATTAAAAACTTTTGTGCTTCAAAAGGCACCATTAAGTAGATGAAAACAAAAAATATCGGTAAATCATGTATCTTATAAGGAGCTTATATCTAAAATATATAAAGAATTCTTATAGCTCAATAATAAAAAGACAAATAACCCAGTTTAAAAATGGAGAAAGGATCTGAGTAGACGTTTCTTCAAGGAAGATATACAAATGGCCAATGCCCATGAAAAGATGCTCATCTTTTTTTTTTTTTTTTTTTGAGACAGAGTCTCACTCTGTTGCCTGGGCTGCAGTGCCATGGCGTCAGTCTAGCTCACAGCAACCTCAAACTCCTGGGCTCAAGCGATCCTCCTGTCTCAGCCCCCCGGAGTAGCTGGGACTACAGGCATGTGCCACCGTGCCCAGCTGATTTTTATATATGTATATTTTCTTAGTTGTCCAGCTAATTTCTTTCTATTTTTTTAGTAGAGACAGGGTCTCGCTCTTGTTCTCGGTCTTAAACTCCTGAGCTCAAATGATCCACCCACCTTGGCCTCCCAGAGTGCTAGGATTACAGGTGTGAGCCACCATGCCCAGCCCTAACATCATGAGTCATCAGGGAACTGCAAATCAAAAACACAGTAAGATACCACTTTACCACAATGAAAGACAGCCACTAGGATGTCTGGAATAAAAAAGCGTCGGGAAGGCCGTGGTGGTACGTGCCTATAGTTCCAGCTATTTGGAGGCGAGGAGAATCGCTTCAGCCCAGGAGTTTGAGGTTTCAGTGATGAGAATCACTTGAGCTGTGATGATGCCACTGCACTCTACTGGGGGCAACAGAGTTAGATTCTGTCTCAAAAAAAAAAATGTTGGCAAGAATGTGGAAATATTGGAGCCCTCATTTACTGCTGGCGGAAATGTAAAATGGTACAGCCAGTTTGAAAAACAGCGTGGCAGTTCCTCAAACAATTAAACATAGAGTTACCATATAACCCAGCAATTCTGCTTATAGACCCAATTCCACTTATATAGACCCAAGAGAAATGGAAACATATATTTATAGAGAACCTTATACATGAATGTTTATAGCGTTATTCATAAAAGCCAAAAGGTGGAAACAGTCCACATGTCCATCAGCTGATGAATGAATAAACAAAGTGTGGTATATCAATAGTCTAGAATATTATTTGGCAATAAAATGGAATGAAGTACCGACACATGCTACACGTGGATGGCCCTTGAAAACATTATACTAAGTGAAAGAAGCCAGTCACAAAAAACTACATATGATTCCCTTCATGTGCAAGTTTAGAACAGGGATATCTACAGAGACAGAAAGTAGATTAGTGGTTGCTCAGGGCTGGGGAAAGTGGTTGGGGACCTAGGGGGTAGTAGCTCAAGGATACAATTTCTTTTTGGGTGATGAAAATGTTCTAACACTGACTATGGTGATGGTTGTACGACACTGAATATACTAAAAACCACTGAATTGTACATTTTATTTTATTTTTTTAGAGACAGAGTCTTACTGTGTCACCCAGGCTGGAGTGCAGTGGTGCTATCATAGCTCACTGCAGCCTCAAACTCCTGGGCTCAAGAGATCCTCCTGCCTCAGCCTCCTGAGTAGCTGGGACTACAGGTGTGCACCATCATGCCTGGCTAATTTTTAAAATGTTTTGTAAAGACAGGGTCTCCCTATGTTGCCCAGGCTGGCCTCTAACTCCTGGCTTCAAGCAGTCCTCCCACCTCAGCCTCCGCAAATGAATTGCACACTTTAAATGGGTGAATTTTAAGGTATATCTTAATAAAATTGTCAAAAAAAACCCTTAGACAAAATGTAAACAGTGGGCACACCTCTGTTCTAAAAAAAAAACTTTATTTATGGATGCAGACATTTGAATTTCCTACAATTTTTTTTTTTTTTTTTTTTTGAGACAGAGTCTCACTGTGTTGCCCGGGCTAGAGTGAGTGCCGTGGTGTCAGCCTAGCTCACAGCAACCACAGACTCCTGGGCTCAAGCGATCCTACTGCCTCAGCCTCCCGAGTAGCTGGGACTACAGGCATGCGCCACCATGTCCGGCTAATTTTTTTTCTATATATTTTTAGCTGTCCAATTAATTTCTTTCTATTTTTGGTAGAGACGGGGTCTCGCTCTTGCTCAGGCTAGTCTCGAACTCCTGAGCTCAGACAATCCGCCCGCCTCGGCCTCCCAGATAGCTAGGATTACAGGAGTGAGCCACCGCGCCCACCCGGCCTCACCCTGTGTTTCTAAGGGTGGGGGGGGCGGGGAGAAGAGGCCTTGTCAGTATTAAAATTTTGTCCTTTGGTAACTCACTTTCTGAACCCACAAAAGATGCTTAACATGATCAAGGAATAATATAAGACAGTACATATTCCATTTAATACTTGGATCATACTCATGTTGATGCCAGTGCTACAAGCTTATAGAGAATGGGTAAATAGAGGGCTGCAGGGATAAAGCGGGAAAGGTAAAAGTATATAATTCCAATATTTCTATTTTTACATATTGTTAAGAGATATCATTGATATTGTTCTGTCCCTAAGAAACTCTAGTTTCATGTTTCTTTTCAATAGTGAAATTAGGGCCCAGAAATATTACAGAAGAAAGTTATTTGAAAGAAGTGAACCATTCTTAAAGTTTAATTCTCGATTTTTAAATTATGAATGAGAAATAAAGGTAGAGAGATGGCATGCTACACTGAAAATGATGTAATGTTTTAAATCACTGAGACAAACCCCAAAATTCTCCAGCCAACAGCCCAATTTTCTTTTAGTAAAACGTACCTCCTATATGTATTCATTTTTTTTAATCTCCGCTAACATAAAAATACTTTAGCCAACTGTCTTCAATTATATATACTAAGATATCCCTTTGTTTTCTTACATTCTCAATACCAGTTAACACTATGTAAACAATACCACTCAATTTCAGAAGTTCGTAATTACCCTTCAAATGTTGCCCAGCAATGTTCCCTCTAGGCTCTTCTGCATGCAACCAATTACAAAGGCCTCCTAGTTTACATGAGGCATGTTTAAGATCTTAAAATGTGTTGAGGCAGTTTCTACTACAAGAATTGCAATTCGGGTCCAGCAACACAAGGGACAAAATCCAATAGGGTAATGTATGTTTTTTTACTAAGGAATACTTGAACTAAAGTAAGCATCATAAAGAGCACAACTGCTCAAACTTGAACAAACCACTCAATAATAATGCTAATTTAAAAAAAAATGCACAACCAGTAATTATAAGAATTAAAGATTTTAACTCACTTATAAAATATAAATATTTTAAAGGATCATCATTTAACATCAATATAAGAATGATGAAGAGAATGTTGTTTTAATAACATACTCAATATTTTATTTTATGTTACATGACTTTTCAGATCCCATTCTCCATTTTGATCCTAGGGTACACTAAATAGATTTACAAAGAAAAAGTAAGTTCCATTCAGTTCAATCCAACATGTGATACCCTTTGTGCTGGGAATTATAGATTTTGAGTAGAATAAAAGCTAAAATTATGATGCACACTGGACACCAAAATAAATGACTCTGTTTTCAAAATTCAATTTAGGAATAATGTAGAAAAGAGTGTCAATGGAAAAGACCCCAAACTGTAAAATAATTTAAATTGGTTTATTCTGTGCCAAATATGTGTGACTATGGCCTGGAGAGCCATGCCTAAGAGGACTTGAGGCAAATGTTCTTGCCATGGTTTGGTTACAGTTTGGTTTTATATACATAGGGAGACAGGAATTACACGTAAAGTCATAAATCAATGCATGGAAGGCGTTATGTTGGTTTGGCCCAAAAAGGTGGGACATTTTGAAGCAGGAGGATTACAGGTTACAGGTAGGTTTAAAGATTCTCTGATTTGTAATTGGTTAAAGAAATGAAGTTTTGTCTAAAAGATTGGAATGTTTTAAGTTAAGAAGTCTATTAATCAGAGACAAGCCACCAGACATACACCAAGACTTTGTTAAGCTGTTAAGTAAATTGATGACCTGCAGGCGTGGTTTAATCTTTGTCTTACATGGCCTTAGGCTTGTTAATGATTTTTTGTCTTATTGCTACAAAGAATAATTCCAAAAAAAGGGACAGGGCATATGTAGGCATGTCTGACCTCCCTTCTCCTCATGGCCAGCAACTCAGCTTTAAGGTGGTTTTTTTTTGGGTTTTTTTTGTTTTTTACTGGGGGGAGCTAATCTTGACCAAGAGAGAGGGCCATTCAGTCAGCTGGGGGCCTTAAGATTTTATTTTAGTTCACAGGAGGAAGGAAACTAAATTCTCATCTTCCACAGTACAAATTCAAGAGAAGACTAAAATTAAATATACACATAACACACACACAACGTAAGAACAGCAGTATAAATATGCTATTGACAGTTTTAGAGGTAAAATGCCAGAAGAAACAACTAGAAAAGATGCCTCAGGGGAGCAGCTCAAAGAAGAGAGATCAAAGTTAACTTTAATTGCTGGAGAGGGTGGGAACAAAAAAACACGAACAAATGGGAAATGAGTTTAGACTATGCTAGCAATTGTGGAGGACAACTCTGGCTGGACAAAAAGGCTTCTGCTGGGGGGGGGCAGAAATGCCAGATGCAACATCCTAAACACACCTGACACCACATTACGTTCCTGTGTCAGAGAGTGCTTCACCAAAAGTAGTCTAACGAAAGTACATACAAGGGCAGAAGACTACAGTAACAGAACCAGATATGAACATTCTAACAGGGAGGCAGTTCCACAGTTACATAAGAAGTGAACATTTCATCTTAGCACTCAGAACTTTCCATGATATTCTTTAGCCATAAATATAAAGCTATTAGACTTCGACCTTACACAACTATTAATAAAATCCTAAATAAAGCATGTTAGCCACATTCTATTGGCAGGTTGCCAGAGATAAATCTACTAATTTCTAAGAACAATACTTAAAAGCTTTATTTTTGCATATCCTTTAACAGTCTAATACACTAAATAAGTGTTCTAATTATTGTAACATACATTATGCACTCTCAAAATTGTTTTCCTTTGACTCCATAAAAAGTTGGCAACAGAACGACAATGCCAGTAAATGTCATATTTCAAAATTCACACCAGAATTAAGGTGATTTCAAATATTTAAGAAAGAAAAGTTCTTTAAAATTAGAAAATAGCCCATTTCAATATTTTAGGGATAAAATGCAATATGACATTTGTTGTATTATCATTATTTAGGAAGATTTATAGTAGAAATATATACCTTATTTAATGCAAATCTTATATATAAAAATTGACTTAAATATTTGAATAGCAATCTTCCTCTGGTATAAGAAATCAGCACAATCATTAAAAAAGTCTTTATCCTTATTTTTTTCTAAATATTACCACTACCACTTTCACTATTAAAGGCAAATAGCTACCACCATTAAACAATACCACGGTAGGTTCTATATTAGCCACTTTATGTTCAAAGTAAATTTATGACAAAACCTATAAAAAAGTATAGTTACAAATCTTATTACTAGGAAGAGATCCCTTTTCCTTTCACACTGAAGGTGGCTGCTCACCCTCTAGACTAGGGATCCCTTCCCCGCCTACTCTAGACGGGAAGTGACACAGATGACTGGGCTGTGACAGAGTTTGGGGAGAGAGAGGAGAGTGGGGAGAAGAGTGCGGGGCGGAGAGAAAGGGGAGGATGAAGACAGGGAGAGGGCAGGGAAGTTTTACGATGCTGAAACATAGTCTCCTACGTCAAAACATTTCTGGTATGAGGTAATATCTTATTCCATAAAATGCATGCTTTGCTATTAAACATAAAAGGTGTGTACAGTTCTTGAAAATGTATATTAAGTAGTATAAGAACAGAATAAAGAAATTAAACAACTAATTCCAAACTTAAGAGGAGAAAAAATAACCAGATGAAACAACACAAAGTATAGCCAAAATAAAATACTTCCAAAGTGTATGTGTGTGTGTGCGTGTGTGTGCACTATCAGAATATATAAAAGTAATTAGAATATTTGAAAATATGTGAAGCTCTCTGGAGCATCATCCAAGAGCAAGGCAGGTTTGCCTATGAGTAAGCGATAGCAAATTAATTCAGAAAATGGACTAGCAAGTTGTTATTTGTGTTAACTTAGCTTCTGTATACCTGATACCAGAAAAGATAAAAGGTCCAAACCGTTATTTGGGGCAAGAAATACTTTGTTCAAACTGGCATTAAAAGTCTAATGTGTACAGATTTCAAATTCTGTAGTAATAAAATATGGACTAAAATTGAGATAAATTAGAAAACAAATACTTCCCAAAAGGAAGGACTTTCATGATCAGAAAAATTTCTAAATGATTTTAAAAGAATTTATTTTTCACTGGTTTGTTTTAAAGCATATTCTGGATGCAAAGGTTTTTTCAAGTTCAACATAGACCTCAGAAGCCAGAAATTTTGTATATTTGATTTTAATTGTCATACTCTTGAGGACAAAGCCAAAGTTTTCTTTCCTACTTATTATCATCCCAAGGATAGGAATAACAAAAGAAGTCAATATAGAAAAAAAACTAATATTGCATAAATTTCTATTATCTTTTTTAACCTACCTAGTCAAAAATATATAAATTTAATATGTTATATAATAGGTGTATAATATTTTTAGAATTATCCTGAACATCATGTCATATTAAACATTAAGAACTCTTTTATTGTCCATAAATGATTTCATTTGCTATCAATAAAGAAATTATAGCACAAGAAATCATACACTATTAATCTAATACATAGAACCCATTTACCAATATTCTTGTCACAACTATTAGAATTATTTTAGGTACTTAAAATATGCAGTGTGGTAAGTCATATTTTTGATCTATTGAACAAAAGTATCTATATGTTAGCATTACATTCTTTATACTTCTTATCTGTATCCACTGGCATCAAAACGAGAGCGTTTCTAAATAATTTGTACAATCTATTTGTTTAGCACTGGGCAGCAAATCTTCATTGATCACTAAAATGATATGTACAAAAATAATTAAAGTTAAGAAAAATTCATTTCTACTTTTTCTCAACTAAATTATTAAGTACCACATAAATAATCTCATCTAATCTTCACAATAACCCTCTAAGACAGCAATCACATTTCCATCTAAATAACAGTAATAAGCAAGAAAAGTTAAGTTTAAAGAAACCAAAAAACTTGCCCAAAATCAAACTTACAAGGAGAGAAATGGGACGTGAACCCAAATGCTTTCTAATTCTAAACGCCCTCCTTCACAGCATCACTCTGTCCATCTAAAATTGTCCATCTCAGACTTGACAACGGAGATCCTAATTCAATATCCAACTAGAAGCTCTGTTTTCCAATCAGAGAATACCAGGGGAAGAAGTCGTCACACCTAATAAAGTTTTACTATAGCAAATGTCAATTTTTTAAATTCATCTTTGGTTTAGATTTACCTGATTGTTAAAAACCTCTTCTGAAATATTATTTCTGACTCCCTGACATTCCTGCACTACAAGAAAACAAAGTTCTACATTCAATCATAAAGTTTAAAATTAATTCGGTTACATTGTTCAAAGATCAGCAGCCTCTCATTTACATCAAATCAAATATTCAAATATATTACACTTGTATTATTTACACCCAGCTTGCTAAAGTTATGAAGACTTTTGGAATCTAAACAAAGTATGAAGATAGACAAACCCTATATAAAATAGACTGATAACTACATTTGACTTTTTAATGTTATTTTTACTATTAACATACTACTCCTTCAATCTCTATTTTATTTCTACATTTCCTCTTCATCTTTAAGTGGCTGTCAAAACATCACACAAACACCTATACCTGATGATCAAAAAAGTTTCATGAAGGGCTCAGTCAATTCACTTGTAACCAGCTATGAGAATAGTTGCTAAGCAAGGAGAGGCGTAGTAGGAACAGGACAGAAGGTCACTGTGCTAAGGCACTCCATATTTAACCATGTAGACTCATAAACATAAAAGCCAAACCTTTAACCACTCAGAAAATCTAAGTCCTGTGTAAATTTAAGGAAAATGCTAAGATTAAAAATTAAAACCCTGGAATAATAGACACTGGAAACTCAGAAGGGTGAGAAGGTAGGAGGGTGGAAAGTCGGTGTGGAATGAAAAATTACTAATGGGTACAATGAACACCATTTGGGTGACGGGTACACTAAAAGCCCAGACTTCACTGCTACGCAATATATCCATATAACAAAACTGTACTGGTACTCCCTAAATCTGTAAAAATAAAAAATAAAATAAAATAAAAATCCATGGAACGTATTCATTAGTTAGGCCAAATCAATATATATGAAAGAAAAAAAATTCCGCTCCATCGTTCAAAGTATCTGTAAACAGAATCACACTTTTACACACCCATATACTCTGCTACCTTTCTGAAGGCATGATTATCCTCTTCGGGTAGAATGTGATGTACATAATACCTAAGTTCTATTTAAGTTTTTATAAATCTTAAATGATTTTAAATGTACTAAAAAGAGAAAATATTTCAAAGAATTCTATGGTGCTTTGTCAAAGAAAATTGCCAGTCCTTAATTTATCTGATTTGAAAAAAAAGAGAAAAAAACACAAATTTTCATAAATTTAGTTAATGAGGAGCTTCCATAATCACTTCATTAAAGATTTAAGATAGACAGGTGGGAAGACTACTAATTAAATCTCTGGTAGGAACTAAAAGGTAAGAGAGTAAAGGTTCCAAAGAGGGCAGGAGGTGCCAGCTGAAATTCTCACAAATAGAAAAGGCCTAATCTTAAAACTACTATATAAGGGTTCAAAAGCTCTAATCTGTACTCATTAGCTGGGACCACTAGCTTAATGGGACCGCTAGCTTAGGGCAAGTACACTGATAGTAAAATACAATCAATATTGTGTACTTTGCTCTTCAAAAATGAAATGATCACTATCAACTTATGATTCCAACTATGCTATGTTCAGAAGTAGGCAAGATAAATATTAGATTATGAGAGATGTGTTTTCTGATTCTGGTTTAACTGGTCTAAAACTACACGCTTTTCTAGTACCAAGGACTGCATTTAAACTCACACATAGAAATGAAGGCTAAAAGTTTAGAATTGTTTAGAGAAGGAATTCACAATCCTGGTTTTACAACAGTCGAGGATGTGTCAACCTACTTTAAGGGGCATCAATCAATTCTACTGTCATCATTTTAATTTACTTGGCTATTTTTAAAGTTATGCCACTTAACACTGAAAGGAAGAAAGATGAGGAAAGATAACGAAAATAACAAAACAATATCTGAATTCAAATAGTGTGGCAACAAGTGGTTTGGACATGAGTATACTGGCAGTCACCTAATTTTTAATATTCAACATAAACTTAATAATACAGCATTTAATCACACTGGGATTCAGCAATCTATTTTAGTACAGTAAGCTACTAACATTATTAGAAAATAAATGAGCTGCTTCCCCCACCCACAAGACAAAAGAAATCAAACAGCCGAGCATATTCTCAAAACTCACCTTTTGTTGACTGGCTTTTCATCCTTTTCATAGGGACGGACAAACCATTTCCCAATCCTAACGAAGTTCTTATCCATCAGGCACCTACAATAATTACATTGAGAATTACTTTTATAGTTTCAATAACAAATTAGCAATCACTGAATCAATAATCCCAGGTGAAATACACCACTGAAAATAAAGACATCAACGAGTAAACTGTTAAAATGTAAACTGTTAAAATTTTTACATTTATACTTACTGAAAAAACTTTTTGACTTTGGGCACTGATTTTTATCCATGTAAAAAATGTCAAAAAATAATATAAAATAGATAGATATATTCCTAAAACATCTTACACGTCAGAATTACTTCAAATCAAACCACACTTCTGCATAACTTCAATTTTTGCATCATCAAGAATGTTAGGAATATGCCATTTCTTAGAGCATCTCAGACATATTCTTCTAAGCCACTGATGCCCATCTTGCAAGTTTTAATGCTGGCTTTTTTGGTTTTTTTTTTACTTGGCATGTGACAGGCAATCCTTTAGCAAGGACCTCAATAACAAAAATAACACAGCTTCAGCCACTTAAGTATTTTCCTTTTGTAGGCATGGTAAAGCACTTGGTTAAGGCTTTGCAAGAACACAAGGAATTGCAGTCATGACTTCAATAATGAGTATTTGCTTTATTCATATCTAAACTGTGCCCCGCTTCTGTTTCCATGCTGTTTGCGTATGTTGTGTTTCAATGTCAAATCGTGGGGTACTCTCTTTGAAGACATGTTAAATGGCAATCAAACCCAACTCATGCAATACCAGTAATGCATACGATTCAACAGAAATGACAACAATATAGTGATGACCAAGTTATAACTGTGCAATGCAGGTGCAGAAAATGACAACTATATCTCAACCACCAGATGGCCGACTGTGAGATGCCATGGATTGTAAGAAGTATCCCTGATTTTAAAAACATAAAAATGTGGGGGGAATGTGCATTTTGAAATTGATGAAATACAGTAATCTCTAACATGATTCAATAAAATGATACATATTTTGTAAGAAAAGCTATCAGAATACTGGATGTGATTCTTCTATACAAGGTGCTACCTACCAGTAAAAGCTGTATAGCGATTCTTTATTCAATATTCAGGCAATTTTGCATGAGGCTTTTGTCTGTGTAATTTCCACACTATCAAGGAAGATAGAAACAATTCAAGCCCTCATGCAACTCATTATAGGTTAGATGGGTTAGCAAATGGCAATAGTTTCTGCTGGTCACAATGTAACTCCCTTTCTGCAAAGTCAATTTAGAACACTGCTGCATCAAAAAGTCACTGGCTTCAACTAGTTTTACTTTGAAAATGAATTTATACTACAACCTTCCTTCTTCACAACGAAGAAAACCATTTTCAAAGTAACCCAATCTTTTTTCTAAAGCTTATAAATTTAAAAAAAAAAACACATGATTTTTAGGATTAAAGACTATATGACTCCATTACATTCAGAACAGGAAGCATGGAACACCCACAAGAGGAGAAAGTACTCAAGAAGCAAAACTGGAAAAATATCTGCACAGTTTATTCATTAGCTAAGAGACTTAATTTTTTAGCTAGACTACATACAATTAGATATTTCCATTAAAAACTCTACAGAGTTTGATACCAAGTTCCTCCTCCAATAATATCAATGATTACTACTAGAATCACTACTATTACCACTACCTTGTTTGATTGCCAAGCACAGTATCTCATTTAACTCTAGTAATAATGATAAGAGATGAGTATTACAATGCCCACTTTATAGACGAAGAAGCTCAGGCACATTGTCCCCTAGCCAAGGTCACACAGCTAATCAATAGCAGAGCTGCAGTCAGGCCCAAGTATATCTGATCACAGAGCCAGGACATTTAACTATTACCATACACTAACTCTCAAGCTGTCACGTTTCCTCAATTACTTCCTTATTTCTTAAATCAAAATGTACCTTGTACATGATGTGTTTATTTAATTCATGATAGTGTTTCTTTTTTTTTTTTTTAAGCCTGTTGCCCAGGCTAGAGTGCAGTGATGGCATCATAGCTCACTGCAACCTCAATCTCATGGGCTCGAGCGATCTGCCTTCCTCAGCCTCGTGAGTAGCTGGAACTATGGGAGTGCATCACCACACTCAGCTAATTTTTTTATTTTTTGTAGAGATGGGGACTCACTATGTTGCTCTATGAACTCTTGTCCTCAAGCAAGCCTTCTACCTCGGCCTCCCCAAAGTGCTAGGATTACAGATGTGAGCCACCACACTTGGCCAATAGTGTTTCTTTATTCTCCAAAAGCTGTTATTAAATTGAAGGTACATCTTAAAATTGATGATGCTAAGAATGAAGGCAAATAAGGTATATAACAAGTATGGAATCACATCAAACAGTAAACATTGTCTTCTAGTGACACACATCCTCACTTAATAAATACCATTTTTAAAAAACATATTCATTTCGTCATATATGCCTGGAAGGTTAGAATTCAAAAGAATCATTTATTCAAAAGCAGAGAAAACATCAATTTACAGTGCATACAAAGAAAAATACAAGGATTTAGAGAATATAATATAAAAGAAAAGAAGATAGAATATGTGTGACTAAAGAGGGCAATGTGTACATGTTTGTTTCAAAACCCTTGCACTTCTACGAAGTATAAGTCACAAATTCTATTTGCTGATTTCAGAAAAAAACAAACAAGGTCTACAAGGGGGAGGAGCAATGCACAGCCAAGCCCATCAAAGACAAAAGCAAAAGGCAAAAGGCTAATGAAAATGCTACCTGAGAGTCTCTCTCTCTATATGAATGTATCTCCTGGAGTTCCTACTACAGATCATATTTGTCAGGCAATGTCAACAAAAGGTTGTTATCACTAATATACAAAACAGCCTTGGAAACTACTGATCCTTCAATCTGAAACCATCTGTTTCCAAATAAGACTCATAAATGACTTATGTGATTTTTCAGTTGCTAATCAGTTCCTATGTGATCAGTGATTTCCTACACAATGAAAGGAAAACATAACAACACAATTGCATTAGATGAAGTAGTCAATTTTATAAGTACTAGGATGGAGGCTGGAGGATACATACAGAGTCCCTCCAAGATTAGGCAGTACAGAAAGTATTTCCAACTGGTTATGGGAAGAAACGAAAGAGGAGGAGGTGTGTCTTTGCTAAGAAAGACAGTTCTAACACCTGACCTGGTACATGGGAGTATGCTGACTCAACAGCACACTATACTAAGGCTCCAAGTCCTTGGTTCTCAATCATTTTGGGGTTATGAATCTATAGTGTAAAAAAAAAAAAAGGGCAAAAACACCAAAACATTTAATGAAAGCCGTTATAAATTCTTTCCCCAGAAAAATGCATGAAAGAGCAAAACACTGCACACAATCACACTGGGCTGGGGAACTCCATGAAGCATATCCTAGCTATGCATTTCTGTCCTCAGTGCCACCACTGATCCCTGCGAACCCTGCTTTGGCTGGATCCCTTCCTCACCCCGTTCCATTCCTCCTCCTCCTCCGGTTTTACCTGTATTCATCTTTTCTGCCCCAGATCAAGTCTGCACAGTACTGTACCATGTACACTGACTTAGAACAATTCAGTTCTCTGGCTTTCTTTCCCAACAAAACTATGAGGTCTTGGGGGCAGAGATAGTGCTTTCTTATTCACTGACAATATTCAGCAAATATTTAAGTGTCCATTATGTAATATACTTTATATTCTGCTCTATATTGGTAGGTGCTCAATAAATATCTGAGAAATGAATGCCAAGAAGTATTTTCTTATTCATAATGTAATGTTAGTCTTCTTGTTTATAACCACTTGTACTATTATTTGAATTTTCTTCTGTGTATGTATTCTCATCAATGACACACTCGGTGTTTAAGGGGGAAAAAATCTATGTATTTCACTTCTTTATAGACCATCCCACTGTAGATTAAAACCTTAGTAGATACTCAACACACAGGGACTCACAGAGGTGCTAAAAAAATATTTAGTAAGACTAGCACTGCTGCTCAAATTCTTTAATTATATTTGAAGAACATAATTAAGCAAATCTTTTTTTTAATTTAAAGAAGTTTATTCTGAGACAAATGTGTGTGATGGATGGCCCAGAGCAGATGGCCTCAAGAGGTCCTGAGAAAATGTGCCCTGCAAATCTTTTAAAGAGAGATAATTCTAAGATATAAAAATTATATCAGAAATAATTTCCTTTTTTACATTTTATCAACCTTTATTATTTTTGAGGGATAAAATTTATATTGAACTTCACAAATAAATAAACCTAGAAGATACACTACATCTGCCAAAAATTGTTTCCAATCAACATCACAAATAGTGGTAAGACTATCAGTTAACCCTGGCTATCTACTCAGCAACCCCAGACATTATTACTGAGATTTTCAAAATTACTTCATTATTAAGAAATGGCATAATTCTGTAAAGTAGCAAACTGTAAATTATCTTGCAAGATTATCATATGATGCCAGATTTATAGAATGTTCTTTCAGAAATGGTACTAGGAAATTATTTCTCTTCCCAACTTCCTACCACCTCCCAAAAATCACTGTTTCAAGAAAAAAAAAGAAACAGCTGCTGAAAAATGAAAATAAAACCAGGTCGTATGTGTGTTTCTGTGTCTAATGTTTCTGTGTCATGTCGTATGGCTCTCGATACAACAAATGCAACCTGATTCCACAGGAATTTATTGATTATTCATTTCTTGGTCCTGTTATCACATGCCCAAGGACTCTCAATGTTGCAATGTTATATTACCACCATTTCTTCAACTAGGGCTGTACCTACCACCATACTCTAGTGAATATATTTATTATTTTGAAATCCTTTAATCATGACATCCAAGAACATTGCTAATTTGCCCTTTGACAATCACCTCTATTGGATCATAATTCACCAACACATTGAAAGCTAGGAATAGACAAATACAATGTTGATGTTATCATAATTATAATTCTAATTTTCTCCACATTATTTTCACTGTACTTTTTCAAATAAAACATCTTAACTCTAAATACCAGCTCTTGGCAAACCAAGAAGCTCTGGGTCAAAGGCAATTTTATAGCTGTATTATCAACTACCACAGGGTGAATATGCTGACAACCCATTAGCAAAGCAGCATCAGTAAACTACTCTGAAGAGCCATTATGTTTTACAAATGTCAAATACCCACCGATTAAAGTCTCCCTAAGTAAGCATGGACATGATGAAACATAACAGCTTCAAAAGATCCATGTAATCTTCTGTTGTTTGCAAAGTAATGATTTGCATTTTAGGGAAAAAATTAGCTTTCTATCAAAATTATCTTGTGTTTTTCATTCTAAAAACTTAAGAATTAAAAATTAAAGTATACCATACATAATGCCAATTTGACAGCATTATGTCAGACATTTTAAGTATTTCTACAAAGCTACAAAAGCAAGAGTTTCCTAAGTCCCATATCTGATACAAATCACTGAAGCAATAATAAAACCTTGAGGTTTTTGAACTGTACACATTTCCTGACTTTTTCAAAACCTTTTCGATCCAATATTTTACTTCATTTTGATAGAGTTAGGTTAAAAAGATATGGTATATTATTAAAACTTATACCAACTATAATGTAAGAGTAATAGCCATTAAGTCTGCAATATTAAAAATAGATGAAAAAACTCCCCAAAATGATGGCAGGTTTTTGTTTTCTATAATCTTTTAACAGCCAAAGTATTTTTCCATTAATTAGGAGTGTGAGACAATCTAACCTTAAAAATACAAAGTGTAACCTTTGAGAAGTTCATTATAAATACATAAGAAAATTTCCTTAAATTGAAAAAACTCATGAAGAATAATCTGAACTACTGTATTATTAGGAAGCACATGAGGGGGAAGGGAGGAATTAGCAGAGATTCTATGTAAATAAAGACTAAATTAATGGTATTTTATCATTTTGGGCATTTTGCCAAAAGCAAAAAAAAGATATCGATCATTAAGAAAATAGGAAGCACACTTACTTTTCAAAAGAGGGAAAAATAATACTGACTGCATGAACTAAAACTGTAATAGTTAGAATGGCTAAACTGTCTCAGATACTGAAATTCTCTTTTTTTGAGACAGGGTCTCGCTCTGTCTCCTGGGCTAGAGTGCAGTGGCATCATCATAGCTCACTGCAATCTCAAACTCCTAGGCTTAAGCGACCCTCCCACCTCAGCGTTCCAAGAAGCTAGGACTACAGGCATACACCACCACATCTGGCTAATCTTTTAATTTTTTACAGAGACAAGGTCTCACTAGGCTGCTCAGGCTGGTCTCGAACTCCTGGCCTCAAGCAATCCTCCCTCCTGGGCCTCCCAACATGCTGGGATTACAGGCATAAACCACCACGCCCAGCGGGATACTGAAATTCTGACTAAGAAATTACAAATGAAGAAAATACCAAAAGAAGCTAATATGACTCAAAGCTTTAAAAAACATGTATAAATACATCCAGACTTGTGTTCCAGAAACCTGTCTGTTTCAGCAACATAACTTGCAGCTGTTTGAAGGATACAGCATTAGCAGGGGGAAATACTTCAACTAAGAGGTACAGTAGATGTATTCTTTTCCCAAATACACACTGTCTCTCCCTCTCCCACTGACATCAAGCTTGGCCATGTGACTACAGTATCTCCCTACTAAAAGATGATACTTGTCATACATTTGACTTTAAGCTAGGTGGTGAATGTCTTGACCAATGAAATGTGAGCAGAAATGGCATTAACATTTCTGAACAGAGTGTCAAGGGGCTACTATGTGTTCTGCCATTGTTCTTTGCTCTCTACTAGGAGACCAGCAAGTCTTAGACAGGGGCTGCCCTGCCAGCATGAGTTGTGTAGGGAAGAGGACAGATAGCACTGCAGTCAGTGACTCACAATGGACATGTAGCATGAGCAAGAAATAAACCTTTATTGTTATGAGCTAGGAGGATCTTTCAGGTCTTTGTTACTGCAGCATAACTGAGCCTACTAACCTGACTGAAGAAAAAGGCCCCTGCAGTACTTCATGAAACATTTGTGACATCTTAAAGGAGGTCAGTGGCAATCAAAATAAAGAGAATGGGACTGACTAGAGGGATGTCTGGAAGGCTGGCAAGGGAAGGTGAAGAATTCAATATTATGTGTTAAGAAACACAAACGAGGAAAGAAAAAGCTCAGGGAGGCCAAAATATCAAACAGGCCACCTAATGGAAGTAGGATTAGATGAATTATATATGATCCCATGAACAGAATTAACATAAATGAAAGTTACAGGAAGACAGACTTTCTAACACTGAGCACTCTCTCAAGACAAAAAGAACTCCTTTGGGAATCTGTGTTCACATAACCAGAAGTACTCAAAGAAAAAAGAGATGATCACATAAAAAAAGATATCATAGAATGGGATTCCACAATTAGTTGGTTAAATAGACTGACTTTTAATGTGATCTCTAACCCTGAAAATAGTAATTTCAATACTTTTCACTAATATTAAAAGCAGTTAACCACTTATTGGCTTCTTATACTGAGAAAGGTACTGTGCTGAGCCAAAGAACCCTTCACTATGTTACAGGAAAAGGAACAGGGGGTTCCCAAGCTAAGTCACATAACTAGTTAACTGGCAGAGCTAAGACCCAAAACACCTCCTGTCTCTGAAGGCAGTGAAGAAAAGGACTTCTAGAAATGTGTGCACCTGGAAAGATACATAAAATTAAAGCCAAATATAGTGTTCTGTTACCTTTACGGAAAATGTTCTTAAGTGGGTAGCAGTGCATTTTTCTTTTTCTTTCTTTTTTTTTTTTTTGGTTTTTGGGTTTTTTTAATGGACAGATGACCCTGGCTAGATATATACAATATAGCATAGACAAATACTGAAGAGTTACAGGAGAAATGAGTAAATGCAAGATGAAAATATTTGAAGTCATATTACCTTAGAATTTAAAATATTCTACACAGTATCAATAATCAATATAATATTACCTAAGCATCAATCAATACCAACGAGAAATGAAATTATATTATTCTGTGTGAAATTTACAATGTCACCTTAATTTCTGCAGTAAATTATTTTTAATAAGCCATTGCAGTGACATCATTCTGTATATAACAGCGACTGCAGCCTTTTGGAAGGAAGATCAATTTATATGACTCCTGCTTAACTATAAGTGAGAGCTTCTCAAGATAGTAAATGGAATTCCCTTTTAATTAAACATCCTTATGCCTAAATATAAAAAACAGAAATAATAAATCACTTGTACAAACTTTGTTAATAAGCAAACTAAGGAAAAAAATGGTTCGGGTAGAACAAGCACCCTGCAAGTGACACAGTCCTTGATGATCTATTTTAATAACCTAAATTCTGGCTTTCATGCCAGAAGCTCACAACATCCAAAGTAGAGAACCAAGTTGATGTTATCTAAATAGAAGTGGAAAGGAATAATAGAAAACTGCCTACTGTAAAACAGTACACTGTATCTCAATAAATGTAGGTTGTAAACAGATAAGTAAACCTTATTGAAAGAACAAAAAGGCAAGTAAGTATGTATTAGCCCTTCCAGTTTCTCCTGACCACGAATAAAGGGAGCTAACAACTACCATTTTAAATGCTTTCCTGCCTCCCGGGCAGGGTAATTTTCATTCACAGAGCACAGTTACTTAAAGCTTGATGAAAACAGAAAATTATTATTTTGAAGGACAAAAGGATTACTACAATTTTTCAAAAGAATCTCAAATCATCCACATAAATTATACAAAGGGGGCTTGATCATTAATTATTTTCTAAAAGAAAAGCTTTTTTGTTTCAAAATTAACTCCAATAGGAGAGTTCAAATAGACCACTCTGAGACTAGAGTTTAATAAAATTTAAAAGAATATAAATCAAGGTATGCAGAATAATAAATTTATGGGAACAAAATTAATAATTACTGACATTAACAATATGCCAGGCATTATGCAGCACACACTATATATATAATTTAACAAAAACTCCAGGTGCATACTATCCTATACTTAATTTATCCAGCGTTAACTAAGGCTTACTAAGTAGGCTTATTGTCCCAGTAACAGACCCTGAAATCCAACCAAGGACTAACCTAAATTCTTTAGAACTATCCCAAACTTTATATGTCACAACTAATTTTCTATAAATAATAATTCAACTTGATGTGGACTTCAGTTTTCATCACAAATTCAGAATTCATGAGCCCAGAATAAATTATCTATATTTCCTTCCTCTCCCAGTTTTTCTGCTCTTCTAATTTTCTCCCATAAAGAAATATGCCACCATTTCAAATACAAGACTAAAAAGAATACAATTCAACCACGAATTCATTAATATTTTTCTTACAGGAATAAAATGGGATAAAAACACGATGAGCTATGATTTCAAAATATATATACCTTAAGAGTTTATATAAAAAGAATTGTATTTAAAGGTACGTTAATTACTGTACAGATACAAGAGCTTTATTCTGACATAGAATTATATAGAAGCAGTAAATTTTCCATATTTACCTGAAGTGAGTTTGTGTGGACTTTGTTTTGTTTTTCAGTGGGAGAGAGAATTACCAAATATTTAAAATATTTAAGAGTCCTGAACTGCTGAAACAAATCAATGCTTCTACACGTATACAACACCTTAGTAACAGATGACCTCTAGGTCTACCCCAAATTACAGGGTTAGAAACTAAACTTCAGAATAAGATATGGAGAAATTTGGTGGGAAACGTCTCTCAATAACTGATGACAACTTAGCAACTATAGCTCAAGCTAAGAGGTGATACTGCAGTGATATCACCTTACTCAACAGCTTGACTAAGAAACTTAATGGTACTAGAATGACCTTTCAGCTTTGATTACCTAAAAGCACTATATACAAACTCAGGAAGTTCTTAACTAACCCATCATTTCTCATCTGTTTTTCCCCTCAAAATACCATTTACAGCCTAGGACATACTGTCATGTCAAAAATTAAGGAGGTACTCAAACAATGATAGAATCATGTCAGAAGGACACAGGAGCCATCATGAAGGGGCTTGCCCCAGCCAAATGTGAAACAATGTAAGCACCAAAATAAATGACAATAGTAATTAATTATGATCCACTGAATGAAATAGGAATCCATGAATCTAAACTTATATAGCAAGATAAGGAAATAAGGAAATAAAATGGGAGAAAATGATAAGCTCTTCTTTCCAATGAAATGTCAACTAATAAAAGCAGAAGAAATGGTGGCATTTGAAAATTACCATTACAGCCATAATACTAATAATTGATTTAAGCAAGGCCTACCAATAGAGGTTAAAACAAATAAGTGAAAATTTGATGAGAAACAGGATACTTACACAATCTCATTATAGCTGGCCACAAATTACCATACTAATTACAAAGGTAGAACTGACAAAGATCACGCTTAACAAACTATGTATTAATTTAAAATGGAGAAACCTAACAGAATATCATCTCAATCAAGTCATCAAAAACATTAACATCATTAATAAGGGGACACTGACATCATGTGCCTCCTGCTATGATACACTAAAGATACAATGCTGCTTCTATGGTATTCCTCCTAAAAACCACGACCTAAATTTAAGCATGAGAAAACTACCTCAAATTGAGGGGCCAACATATGGCTTGAACTCATCAGAATGTCAATGTCAAGAAAGAAAATCAAAGGCTAAGGAACCACTCTCGATTAAAGAGACATGAAAACTAAATATAATGTATAATGGTTTGGATATTAAGAGGTTAAGCTATAATGGATGTATAATTGGGACAACTGACAACATCTGAATTGAACTACAGATTAGATGACGCCACTTCATCAATGTTAAATTTCCTAATTTTCATAATGGTACTGTGCTTATACGAGAGGATATCCTTATCCTTAGGAAATATACACCTAAATACTTAGGGGTAAAAAAGAGCATCATCAATCTGGAGCCTACAAATGGCTCAGAGAATAAATTAAAAAGAAAAAAAAAACACACGATGGGCAGGGGGATATGGGAGCTCTTTGTACTATTTCTGAATTTCTCTGAATTTGAAATTATATCAATAAAAAAACAAGAGATTTATATAATTAATTTTCATGCTAGCAATAAACTCTTTTATGTGAAGAGTTTCGGAAAATTACAGGAAGCTCTCCGAGTATCTAGCAATATGCTTGGGTGTCTCAGAACCACTGTCATGCTGTTTGTTCCTTCTCTTACCTTTCTAACAGATTGTGGATCGCTTTGAAGAGCAGCGTCCTACATTCATAGGAAAGGCCATTTTCCCAGAGTCCTTCTTCCACAACTGAAAAAAAAATAGAAAAAAGAAAAAAAAAGAACCAGTAAAAAGGACATCCAAATAAAAATAAAGAAACTTTTAAAACATTTTTCTAAAGCAAAGTTAATGAGTTAATTTAAATGACTTAAATAATCTCACACTGAAACAGAATGGAAGCTAAATACTTGCCCAAAGTTATACAAAAGGAAGTACTAATGTGTTTTGCTTTTAAAGTGTTTGAACTATGAGACATGCTGCAATGCTCCTCCCATAAAGGTCTTTCCAACCTGCTTCTTCCAAGTTTAAAATCACTTGAAATTCCCAAATTAATCCTTCTGTCTATTAATAACATTATCACAAAGACTAATTTTGTTAAAGGTCCATTTAAAGGTAACAAAAATGCCACAAATTAATACCAAGGTTAAGATATGTATTCTTGGAGGAAAAGTCAAGAGGAAACTATTTCCAAGTGTGTCAAAATTACACAAATTTATTTAAATCTTTTGAAAGTAATACCTGGATAGGATTTTAAGGACATGATTTTAGAAAGACTGTCAGGAAATTAAATCTTACTAGAACATCAAATTTATTTCTTGAATTTACAATTGCATTAATGTGTGACATTTTTGGAAATACTGTATTTGCCTTTGAAATAAGTTGTAACATGGAGCCACAAATAACTATCACGAAGAGGTTAAATAGATTAACAATGTCCCATTCAGTCCTAAAATTTTTTTCTTTTCATAAATATGTAAACAGATATAAAATGTCCTAGAGAAGATAGTTAATTTTCTTATAAATTATACTAGCTCAATTCAAGATAGCAAAAAACTGAAAAGATGAAAACATTTACAGAAGAAAATTTCCTCTCTCTTTTACTTATCCTGACAAAAGCACTCACAGGAAAAAATTTTGGCAGAGAATTAAAACACACATTGAAACACACATCCACATGGTATTTTCAATACTTTTACCATACCAACAGACATATCGAAACACACCCCATGTTCTTCAGACAGCATTTGAAAAAGTGTAATTTACATTCTTGGCTTTTTTTCTGTAAGACTCCTCAAAAATTATAAGCCTGGATTTTTTTCCTGGTTATGTCAGATAATTATTATTTCCCTGCCTATGTGCCTAATCCCAATTTACCAAATCTTCCCAAAGCAATTTCTTTGTCTAAAGCATTTTGTGTTATATATAGCTAGAGAAATAGAAAAAAAAAGACAGTAAATCAACAAACATTCCAGCCTGGGCAATAGAGTGAGACCCCTGTCTCTCCTAAAAAAACAAAACAAAGAAAGGAAGAAAAATACAATTGGAGGACTGACATCACCTGATTTCCAGATTTACTATGAAGCTAGTATAGATAAGATAGCACGGTACTGGAGAAAGGATAAATCAAGAGAATGGAACTGAGTACAGAAACAGACCCCAAAATATACTGTCATTTTTTTTAATTTTTAAAATTTTTTATTTAATTTTGTTTATTTATTTTTTTGAGACAAGGTTTCACTCTGTCACCCAGTCTGGAGTACAGTGGCATGATCATAGCTCACGGCAATCTCCAACTCCTGGGCTCAAGCGATCTTCCTGCCCAGTAGCAGGAAGGACTACAGGTACGCACCACCACACCTAATTTTTTTATTTTTTGTGGGTCCCGCCGGTTCCCCAGGCTGGTCTCAAAGTCCTGGCCTCAAGCAATCCTCCCACCTCAGCCTCCCAAAGTGCTAGGATTACAGGCATGACCCATCATGTCTGGCTTTTTTTTTTTTAATTCAACAAAGGTGCCAAGGCAATTTAGTGGGGAAGAACAGACTTTTCAAAAAAGAACCTCAAGCCATGTAAAAGGTATTACTTCAAAACAGATCACATACCTGAATGCAAAACCTAAAACTAAAATTTTTAGAAGAAAACACAGGAGATACATTTAGTAAGCTCAGGTTAGGCAAAGATTTCTTAGACACGACACCAAAAACATGATTCATGAAACATGATAAATAGGGTTTCATAAAAATGAAGAACTTCAGCTCTAAGAAACATATGGAAAAGTTATGTTAAGCTATGGAAAAGACAAGCCACAGATGGGAGATAAACAGTTACACATACGACAAGGACATGCATTCAGGATATGCTACTCTTATTTTGGAAAAAAACTCAAAATTCATCACTATGAAAAATACCAGTTTTTAAAATTGCCAAAAGATTTGAACAGACAGTTCAACAAATAAGATACTATATGAATGGCAAATAACATGAAAAAATGCTCAAAGCATACTAGAAGGTTGAAACTTTCAGTTCCTACCCCCGACCCTCCACCTCCAACCCTGAACACTGGAGTGGGGCTCAAGGTTCAGGCTAACAACAATGGCCAATGATTTATCAATTAGGCTTGCATGGCTGTAAGATGAAGCTTCCATAAAAACCAAAAAGAATGAGTTGACAGCTTCCAGATAGCTGGACACATAGAAGTTCCTGGAGAGTGGTGCACCCAGAGAAGCCATGGAAGCTCTTATCCCTTTCTACATACCTTGCCCTATGCATCTCTTCCATCAGGCTGTTCCTCTGCATCCTTTGTAATGAACTAGTAAACATAAGTAAAAGTGTTCCCCTTAGTTCTGTGAGCCACTCTAGTAAATAGAACCCAAGGAGGAGGCTGTGGTAACCCCAGATTTATAGCTGGGTGGTCAGAAGTTTTGGAGGCCCTTGCCACTGTCATTTGAAGTGGGGACAGTCTTGTGGGACTAATGCCTCAATGTGGGGATCACATGCTATCTCCAGGTAGACAGTGGCAGAACTGAATTGAATCAGAGAACAAATAGCTGGCGTCCTCTGCAGAACTGCTTGCTTGGAGTATGAGGAAAAATCCCCAGACATTTGGTTATAGAAGGGTTGTGAGTATAGTAGGAGAAATTGAGATTGTTTTTACCTATATCCATACACCCTCCTAGGTCTATAACAAGTAGAATAAGAACTTACGTTCACATGAAAAACTGTAGCAAATGTTTACAGTCATTTTATTCATAAATGCCAAAAACTCAAAACCATTCAAATGCCCCTTAATTGGGGAAGAATGAACAGTGAAACATCCATACAATGGGCTACTTCTCAAAAATAAAAAGGAACTAGGGTGGTGAGATGGGTTGATATCAGAGGGACACAGGAAATTTGAGGGGTGATGGAATCATTCTACATCTTGATCTGGTGGTTGTTACATTCCTGAACACATCTGTCAAAACTTGGAGGAATATTATTTACTAAATAATGATTATTTATTAGACATGGTAAATTTTACTTACAATCTTTTACTGCTGTAATTTACAGAAACTCATTTTACTCCTGGGCAAAGTCATCATGAATATGCTGATATCAATCTCTTTGTATTTTTAGTGTTAAAAATGTGAACATGGTGTAAAGCAAAAGGACTCCTACTCTAAACTTATGTACAAAGAACATGATTTTTTTATTCAAAAGAGAATGGTGTTTATTTGGTTAATCTCCATTCATAAATAATTGAAAGCAAAAAATAACGTTTCCTCAACAGGGAATTCAGGCTAAAGTAGTTCTTCCCAACAGCACAATATACTATTAGTTATATTATGTACTTCATATTAAGTACTGTAAATAATGCAAATGCAACAGAATATAAACATTTTAAGGATACATTTTTATTTAAATGCTGAAAATTATTTTGAAAAAACTACCCTAATTAACATTAAGTTTATATGATAATTCTCACATCTTCCCTTACATTATATAAATTAACATAAAGTTTAGGCACCAAATTAATAAAAAACAGGGAAGTAGTAAGACAAAAACAAGTCATATTACATTAAGCTCTTGTGTGAGGAAGGTATACTAAAGCTTACAAAAAAACAGAAAATTATAAATTATCTTATATGTTAAGCAAAATTTAAAATATAAGTCAGTAGAGGTAATTGTAAAAGTATAGAGTGCTTTGATTTCATACATTTAGATTTCCTAAGTCTTAACATACTGTACTGAAGATTCGAGAGCAGTCAGTAACTTAGAGAAATAATTTGTAAGTCAACAACTGTGATCAAGGATTATAACCACTCTAGTAAATACTATCAATTTAGGCTATGACTTTAAGGATAATGCACTAATTTGCTGACCTTTTAAATTTACTGTCAATAGCAAATTTAGTTGTCAAAAAGAACATAAATCAGACTATCTTTATTTCTTAACTAATACTCCATGTGCAGAATTTCCAGAAATGCAAGAGCAATGTATGTTTCAAAGAATCTCTAAAATTCCAAAATAAGTTAAATCTACAAAGGCACATTTGGAATATAATAACAGATATTTGGTCAACATTAACTGACCAACAGTTCTTGACTGTGTTATGTCTCAAGGATCAGGCTAGAAACCAGAAATGCTCTCAAAAAGCTAACACAGACATGTGAAAACCACTGTGAGGCAAAAAGTACTTTGAATACCTAACAGAACAGCTAACAAACATACAATGTCTTATATTGTAAAATAACAATAAAATAAACTAATTTATAGTCAAGGATGGTTTTCTATCCAGAAAACAATATTTCTTATTTTATTCTATGTGCCAAGCTTTGAACCAAGTATTATGTATAAATGGAGAGACGAGATTACTCACCACAACACTATGAGACAGAGTAAAGGATATCTAGCATTCACTTTAGCCACCTGGCATTGGCTTCTTCCTTATCATTGGAAACTGCCTACTGCCTGTATCATTGTACCCCTAATGCAAGCTAAAAATAATGGCTCACTTTTCCATCCTCTCCGATAGTGTGGACAAGGAGATATGTCCTAAATCCCACTAGATGCTCCAGGTCCACATCTTTGATGCTGGATCCAGGGACACAAAACAAAGTGGATGGAGAGATCTTTCTGTCAGCACTAGAAACAGAGGCTGCAAAATCAAGTTTCCAGTGCTAAAGTCGCAGAGGTACCACAGCATCCAGTGCTTGGTGGTAGAGAGCAGTAGTTTTCTCATCGAACCAGCTCTGCAGTGCTGATCCTAAAACTACCAAACAGTTGTGTGAGTGTCCAATATTCTTTTAATCAACTCCTTTTCTTAGTTTGTAACTAAAACTCTAACCAATAGAGACAGTTTATTCTAATCTCCATTTTATAAATGAGAAAACTAACACTTGAAAAATCTTAAGAAACTTATCCATGGTCACAAAACTAGTAAGTCCAAGAATTTGTAGTCAATCTTAGCTACAGTCAGCAGACCAAAAGGATCAAGTATATTTTGCACCTACTTTTATAAATAATAAAGATATTAATTATTCCATTAATTGAACTCAAAGAGAAGCAACTTATTTTCATAGCTATAGTGACTAGAACTTCTCAGAGATTCAAAAAAATGTATTGAGTTGACCTAATTATATACACATACATTTCAAATTTCATTGAAATTAGCTTCAATCTAAAATCTCCTTACATTGAGTTAAGAGAATTAATGGTACAGATGGGACTGAAATTCAAATTTTCTAACTAACACCATGCTCTTTCCACTATATCATACTTCTCCATAGGGTTAGCACTATACAAACCCACTCACTTGTCTCTTATCCTTAGCCCTGGCTATAACGGCAACCTTCAACACTAAAGTTAAATTTCCCTTTGGTTCCAAAATTTGGGCCTAAAATTATTGTTTTCTAAACATCTCCAAGTAATTTTTTCAAAGGCTACACATAATTGAAATTGCTTCTGCAATTTAACTGTACAACTTCATGACAAAGTTAAACAATACCACATTTTACGTTTTTTAAACGAATCTCTCTCTCACTCACTCACATATGGTAAATTCAAGGGAGTATTTTGGGAGGGGGAGAGCAGAGTAGTTAGTCTAAGTTTCTATAAATGAGATGAGATGTTTTTACCACTTAATTTTCTGCCTTCCTTTCAAAGCAGATTAAGAAGAAAAAGGAGGCTTGCAAGTTCTGGGCCCTATCTCTATGAAACCTACAATCTCTCCACATTATACTGTTTCCATCTCAAAAAAAAAAAGAAAAGAAAAAAAAAGTTTTTCTAATTCTTTTGATCTTTCAAGTTTCAACTTAAATGCTTACTAATTCCTTCAGAATATAAAACAGCAATAAGACTATCTGTATAGATTATATTTATAAATCTAATTATGTATAAAGGAAGGATTTTTCTAAAATTATTGGTCTCAGAAGAGACAGAACCAAGAAATTTAAAATGTGTGTACAATAAATGAGTGGCAAGAGTCAACCAAAACAAAGAATTTCTAAATCAAAGTATTCTCCTGCTGTTATTGTTTATATTACAGCCAGATTAAGAAAGAAAAATCACACTAAGTACTACCACAGCTGCCTCTTTACAAAGAAAAGCTATTTTGGCACTAACGTTATCTCACTTAAATTGTAAAAGCTATAATCAGAATTTGTTTAAATTGCTGTTATTCAACCTTTTTAATATAGCAATCCTCATAATCAAACATTTAAGCTGCAAAAATACTATTAATATATAAATGTTTTTTTAAACAGAAAAGATAGTGTTTTATAAAGGAAAATTTTAAATCGCAGTAATTACTGCTTAGTGTCCAAATAATTTTTCAAAATCCTCATAAATTGTAATACAACTTCTTTCAACTTCGCAAAACATGGCTCCTTGCAGAATTAATAAGCTTCTTTGAAAGAAAAACCATATAAAAGGTTCAGGAGGAAAAAAGTCAATATGGCAAAATATCAAAGCAGCATATACTTCAATGATTTTGTGTTTCCCAGCAGAGATCTTGGAAAGATATCCCTTCCAATTCCACAAACGAAACTGACATACTTTACTTGAAGGGAAAAAAATGGAGGGACGGAGAACGGAATAGGGCAGGGAGGAGCATAAAGATTATGAAACCTTGAAGAAATTCAAGCTCCTGCTTTTAGAATTCAGGTCACCCTGCCTTACACAGTTTAAAAGTAGAATTACTTTCAAAGAATACATATTTCCTCTGAGCTATGATACATATTTCCTTTTAATGTATCATATTGCAGCAACAGCTGAAATGAACGTCTAGACATCAAAAACACTTCTTACTCCCACCTACTGCTTTTTTACCTCAGGCATCAAAACTAATGAAACCTATTATCCAGAACATTGAGTTCAGCAACCACATTGGCTATGGCAAATAGTGGAGGGGGGAGGGGCACTTTCAGAGATGGCACTCCTTATTCAGCCATTAAAATTATTGAAAATTAAATCTTGCTCCAAACTCCAGAAATACAAACAGATTAAAGCAAGGCACACGAAACAGGAGATTGTTTCCCAGTTAGATTTCAGTGACAAACTGCTAAAGATAACATGGCTCTGAATCAAGGGTTTATAATTTGTCCATTGCCTTTGTTTTCAACCTCCATCTTCAACATATATAAAACACACTGTACTGTAGCTTGAAAAAAAATTTACATTATGAAACCTATTTCATAAGAACTATACTAATGCAGACATTATAATAAGCATTTATCAATTTAATGTTATGGACAGCATCAAATGAAATAAAACTTTAAAGATAAATACATATATATATGTAAAAGATTTTAAAGTATCTGCTTTCTTAAAAATTGACTTACCAGAAACTGAATGAAGTAGCATAATGCTACATTAATTCGGAAACATAGCATTACACCCCCAAAAATCCAATTATATACAACACTACTGATTGATCACAGCTATGCTGCCATCAATTGCTTTGTAAAATCTATATTTGGAGCCATTAATAACTGAATGGATTTATTACTTATATCAATTGAGGTCTGATTTCTTGAATTGTTTGTGGGTGTAGAATATTTGGTATCACTTAACAAATCTATGTTGGAAATAGATTTTTAACCTTCCCAATGTCAATTCATCAATCAAATAAGAATAAGCGGTAGGAGATATACATCAAAATGCTCCATGTGTTTTGACCTATTTGCTACTTTAAATGATTACAAATATTGATAATATTTGGCAGACAGAAGCACAATTGTGACTCAAAATTTTAACGGTATAATGTCTGTCTAAGGAATCTGTAACAGCATGGGTTCCCTGCCAGTTGCAGGATAACCAGAATTTTAATGATGGCTTCTACACAGCATTGTAGCAGTTGAGACATGACCCAAGTTAGCATTTCAATGGATTGCAGGAATCCATGTAAAGCCAGTAAACTTTAAATTGAAGACCAAAAACTAAATTTCTAGATAAATTGTACAAGGCCTTCAAAAGACAATTGCTACAGAAAACAGGCTGCAATGTTACTTTAGTAGCTGCGCACTGAAAAAGAAATCTTGCACAACGTCTGCTACTGACTTCTAAAAACCAAATCTGCCCCATTTGCTACTCCTTTCAAAGATTTTTAAATAAGTAGTACTGTCTTACTCTTTAAAACTATTAATATGCTCTTAAATAATAGGCTCTAAAATGCATAAAAAATAAGGGTCTCAAATGACAATCATCAAAATTAACAGTTATCTTTGATTGCTGGAGTTATAATTATTTTCTTCTTTGCCTTTCTGTGTATTTTCCAGACTTTCTTCAATGAACATGTACTACTTTTATAAGCATACATCATATTTGAAAGAAAATTTTAAAATAAGGCAACTACTATTTATTAAACAAGGAATAATTACAAGGAAGATCAACATTTTTAAAACAAGAATCATCACATGATAAAATGAAATTGAGAAGGAAAACCAGACATATGATTCAGTCAGAGTATTTACATGTAAATCCATCAATGCTACAAATAAACATTTTATAAACTTTCTCTAGGACAATGATTTTAATAAAGATGACTCAACTGTTGATTTCAACACTGACACAATTGAGCAGTAAAAATTTAAAGTATTTCCTTCCACTCTTCAGACACAACCTGATTTGAAACAAACACACAAGCACACACACGAGCTTGCTACTAAAATTCTGACATGGCAAGTCCCCAAATTGCCTTTTACACTAAAGCTCAAACAGTTGTCTGTCACTGCTATTACTGTGAGTAATTCTTGCAGCTGTAACTGTTTGAAATGCAGCTGTCTCGTTGGCATTCTCTCCCCACCCCCACTCATCCAGCATTTCTGTTCTTGCTACAATAATCTTAAAGAGCATTTTACAGGAGGCTTAGCCCTGGCTGAGGGCACTCTTCGGCGTGACCGAGAGAACATGGAAACACGATTCATTAGACACGCCTGGAGTGATAACAATGGTGCTGCTTCTTACTGCCTTTCATTTCGTACATCAGGCTGAGACTAATGCATTCTCGTTACACAACAAGCACATTTATAGACAGGAAAAAACTGTAATCACCTTTGATTAAGAGACAGCATATTTTTCCTATATGAGCCGCCAGCCATACTGACATAGTAATTATTTTTTAACTGACAGGTTAAAACAGCAAATGTAGCAAAAATAACATCTGCTGAGAAGAGAGAGAAAGAAAAGAAAGAAAGAGAGAGAGAGAGAGAGAGGAGAGAGAGAGAGAGAGAGAGAGAGAGGGAGGAAGCGAGGGAGGGAGGAGAGAAAGGGAGTAGCCGACTACTATGAACAAGATTTGGTGCACAAAGGTTTCTTTAGACAACATTCAGTGCCATCTCCTTGAGACCTGATGGGTAACTCAGCTTGTATTTCAGTTGGACAATCTATGGCAAATGGAAGAGATCCTTATTAAAGCCAATGCATTTATATATCCAATTCTTAAAAGCAAAAATTACATAATTTTTTGTCATTTTAACTAATTATTATTGCCCTACCTTCTTTTCTACTTTTCACCACAGAACTTCAAAATTCAACAGTAATATTAATCCCCTTCCCTTTTTCCATCATCTTACTTTTACTACAAAATAACTTGTTTTCCTTTATATAAAATGTTACTCCAGGACAGAAAAATTGCCTTCTATTGTAACAGTTTCGAAAAATGTAATTTTGATTAAAAACAGTACTGTAGAATAATTATGTCAGTCTTATCATTTCATTCAACTCCCATCAATCATTGCACCTGGTGAAGGTCTGAACTGTAAACACAAAAGCCCTAATTTAAATTAGAAAAAAGTCATAAGCCACATAATACTGACAACATGCAAAGTCAATTTTTTTATGGAATTTTAAGAGGTGAATCACCTCTCCATATTGCAATCTTTTGTTGGTTTAGGTATATGTGTTGCTGGGTTGTGGTTTATGGATAGTTGACAGGGGAAAAGTGTATCCCAGGAATTAAATGATTATAGTTAAGCCAAAATACTGAAAAGTATTTTTTCAAGGTTTGCAGAGTCTGTATAATTAAGTAATTAAAAAAAATGGTTAGTCTCTTTTTTAGGCTTTCTATAACGCTACTGTATTTTACATTAAAAAATGTGCTACAAAACAATTTGCACATGTGGAAATTTGTTACAACAGAAAAGAAATAAAAATAAGCAAATAATAGAAAAAGTTAAGTCTGGTTCACCAAACTTTGAAATCTAAAATAGCTTTTTCAAAAATGGTTATGCAGCCAGGCGCAGTGGCACACGCATGCAGTCCCAGCTACTCGGAGGTTGAGCAGGGAAGATCACTTGAGCCCGGGAGTTCAAGGCTAGCCTGGGGAACACATCAAGATGCTATCTCAAAAATATAATTTTTTTAAAAAAGGGCTATGTAGAACAAATTTCTGTAAAACAGAAAAATACTTGAGCAATTCTGAACTGTTAGATTTTAGAGTTTTCTGACCTGTGCTACCACAGCAAGTTAGAAACTAGAAAATATGCTGCCTTTCTCTAATGTGTCTATACATGGACCACTGAACTCTAATATGCATTTAAACACAGTATGTTTTAAAGATAAGTCTAAGTGTGTCACACTTTATTAGAATTACACGAGTTTAAAATTTTTATCATGTGGAATCAAATAACAAGTCTTATTACAAAGGATAGCATCTATGTCATTTCTACTGTAAGTGCCCAATCCAAATCTTATTTTGGTCTTTTTGTACAGTGTAAAAAATCATGACTCCTCCCAAACTAATCAAATTATTTGTATACACTTTCCCTGCCCTGTCTTTCATTTGCAAAAGACAGAACTAATCAATAAAAAATATGTTAACCCAGTCGAAAAAAATTTTATTTTAAAAATTCTGTTTAAATGTATTCTTAGTAATCAGAACATTTTAATAGATGAATACTTGGCTTCCATATGGATTTCCATTACATTAATCTCACTCTTAACAGAATCACAAATTATTATTCTTCACTTTTCAAAGCCAGAATGTATAATTCTCCCATCACATCTTCAAAATTAAGTTATGATTTTTAATGCAAAAACAACCTATTGGAAAGCAATAAAAGTTTGTCAAAACCTTAAGTTGAAACATATCCAGGAAAAAGCTGTCTTCATCCAAAACTTAATAAGCTAACAAGTTTCCAACTCATAAGCAAAAATTTATAAATGACCTAAATATTCCAATACTGCCAACATTTTTACTTCATGAAGGTGTTTCAACACTACAAGATTCCTTTGCATTAATGATTCAATATGAAAACTCCAAGTACTTTAGGAAATGAAGATCAGTTATTTACACAGTGATGTGAATGAGTTCAGTCCTATGTTCTTTCCAAAATTGGCTAGAATGGCATTTTGGTTGGAGGGTTAGGTGACTCAGTTATTTTAGATAGGGCACGGTCTGGGGTAGCACAAGCCTGAGGAGCTTCAATACCACAGTGGGCAGCGAGTGGTTTTTTCCTCTGTGGTCCATGGAGTACTGGAGTCCTATAGAAGGGCCCCAGCAAGGCCTTCTGGCCCTTTCCATCACCACATCTCAGCATGCATAGCTGCAGTTTTATCTGGTTATAGTTTTACCCATTATAAATTATGAAGTTCTACGGAGAGTTCATTTGAAAAGGTAAATAAATACAAAGTTTGCAAAGAGGATAGAATTTGCAAACCACTGGGAAAGTTAAAGGAATAAATAAGAACCAAAAACCCAAAAGTCTGGGCCACTTGGTGATGCTAACACTTCATTGGCTCTGCTGTTTCTTTTGTAGTTATCTCTACTTTCTTTGAGATTCTTTCCAGCTCTCAAATCGAATGATTCTAGCAAGTTGTACTAAAATGTGGGAAAGCCTTCCAAGATAGATTCTGAGAATTATAAATGTTTATGGAGTCAAGTCCTAGCCAATCCACACTCCTTCTCATCACAAAACCGAAAACCCAAATGAACACTAGAGTTAAGCATCAAGGGCTAAATCAGCTTATGATAAGCTAGCCTTAAAATCTAACATTTAAAGTAAGTTTTTCATATGGGGAAAAAAATGCATTTTCCAAATAACTACTTACAAATTACCTTTTGAAACACAGGGTATTATTAATACTGTGTCAACTGTTGCTTGACCACCATATTAATTTTTCTTTCCATAGTTTAAAAACTAGTTATTATAAAGTATAACAATCAAAAATTAATTAGCATTTACCACTTAAGGGGAAAGGAGAGTGTTTTGATAATGATGGAGGACTCAGGAAGCTTTTGGATTGCCTGTAATATACGCTGGGAATTTCATTAAATGTTTATTATATAATAATTCACTTATTTTATATGCAATTTTCTGTTTGTTATAACAATTCAAAAAAATTGTTTTCAACTATGCTTCAAAAACAAAAAATGTGTATTGAATAATATGAGGTTAAAAAGTTCAACTGCACACATACTATGATCACAACTTTTAAAATGTTTAAATATCTATAATGAAATAAAAAAATTATAATTACTATAAATTTATACTCAAACTTTTTATGTCAAATTTTAAATATAACTATCTGTATGTAGTCCTTAAAACAATAAATACTGTATATTTTCAAATATTTGAAGGCAAAATTACCCGCTAAGAATGACTTAGCAATTCAAATAATAAAGCTTAAAAAAATAGCCTAAAGAAAAAAATGCAGTAAACATGAGACAGATGTTTAGACAGAAGATACACTAACACTCTGTAAAGTACAGATATTGTTGTTCAGTTTCTTTTATGATTCACCTTAATCAACAAGGAAAGCTTTTTAAACTAGTCTCTCTGTTTTCACTCATTGTCCATGAGAATCGAAGTGATTTTCTCAAACCTTAAATCACATCACAGCATCCTTCTGCTTAAAAACCTACTCTGATGGCTTCACATGGCATCAGTAATCTATGTAGGCTTCTTACCATGGTCTACAAGGTTCCACCTGATCTTGCCTCTATCTGCTTCTTCCATCTCCCACTCTTTAGCAGTGTCAACAACATGGGCCTGTCTGTTTCTCCAACAAAGTGAGCTCAGGGCCTCTGCCATTCCTATTCCTGTGTCTAGCTGGCTGATTCTCAGCTCAGGCTCCTCCAAGAGACTTGTCCTATCTAATCCCCTGATCTACAGTAGTCCCTTCCCAGTCACTCACTTTCTCATCAATTGCTTTGTAGCACACAAATATATGAAATTATTCATTTATTTATTACTTTTTGCCCACACAGTAGCATATCAGCACTACATGCACAAGGCCAATGTCAATCCTTGTATGCTTACTATAGTGCACAGAATCTCCCACAAAAAAAAAAAACATTGTGACCCTGAGATAACATCCAAAGTGGAGCAAAATTCAACCTACCACTAAAAGACAATTTAATATTACTCAACTTTTGAGACAAGGGAATTATACATGACATGGCAGCAAGTTATAATATGATTCTAAGGATTTTTTATACTACACAAAATAACAAAGCAGACACTTTTATAAAAGGTTTATTTTTTCCTACTGTTGATTTAAGGATCTTACTCGAACGCTTGATAATTAGCAAGATTAGAATGACTATTGTAAATTATTCTTAAGTGGCAAAAAACACAAAAATATTAAAATGAATAAGGACAACAAACTATCAAAATTTCAAGCAGTTACTGCCATGAAGTGAGTCTAAGAGTTTAGTATGTTAAAAATCAAACAATTTTAAATTATAAAATTTCTATCCCAATAAGAAACATTTAGAAACGGAATTATTAACTCATTATCCTCTTTCCCATGCACAATTGATTCTAGTTATCAACCCCGTAGGCTATTATTACTGATGAGGCCTCTTGATCATTGTAAATTCACAATGTCTATCAGTCATGTTCATATTTGAAATAATGTTACATAATTATAGAGTGATATTAAATTATTAAACTAATATTATATATTGATATAACTGCATGTAAACAAGAGTAGGGAATATGTGTTACTTGTTCCATTTTATTAGGTACAGTGAGCCAAAAGGTCCTATGTATTTGTCATAAACCATATCTACAAAGGTCTAAGAACCTTTTATTTTCCCTTGGGTGGTGAGGGGGGACACAGTGCAAAAAAATTTTGTGGAAAAATACTGCAGAAGCATTTCTGTGGAAGTTTCAGTAATTTTATGAAATTTTCTACCTGGAAAATCAGCTTCAAAATAATTATTCTCAAATATCTCTGGCTTATTCAAATATGCCAAAGTTTTCTGTGATTCTCAACAATTTACACAAGTAAATTTATTGTTTTTAATCAAGTATAACTTAGACATGTGAATTATTTGTAAATTCTCAATTTACCATAAAATATTGGAAGGATTTATTTTATCTATTTGGAGATAACCCAAATATTATACTGAGACAGATTACTGAAGTCTCATTTTCAGCAAAGCTACTTAAAAATTAAGGTGAAGAGAGAAGAAACTGAAATACAATGGTTCTTTTAAATAGACTAAACAACTATTCACTATTCATATTCATTTTGTATCCTTCAGTCTAGAAAAAGCAAGGCCCTTTTTAACTTTCAATTAGTCATACACTATCCTGTTTAATTTTTTCTCTAACCATTTTGCCCTTTTGGAGGTGAATTTAAATTAAATCAAAGACACATAATACACAGACAGTAATTTAGAAGTGGATTTTTGCCTACCCAAACCAGACATTAAGCTTTGCCAAGAGAAAAACTTGTATAAATAAGGCTATTCACAAGATAGAAATGATCAGCACACACCAATTTACCTCCAGGGTAGTCACCAAAACTTCAAAGTGCCCTTAAGCACAGCATCAACGCTTTTGTCTAAAAGATTTTAGAGACTCTGTAAGAGGCCTTGGTATCATAAACATTTATGACTTTCCAGGAAACCAACAGGTCTCTCGAACTCACAAGAAACTGCCTAAATATTTATTAACTATGAAAATCATTCTCCTTTTTTGAAAGTTATCATACTTGTATAAATTTAAGAAAAAAAAACTGGGCCACACTGGAATAGCATAAGAATGTTTTATACTTGCTTTACTTTAGTTCAGGTTAAGAAAAACTGTTTTAAAAATAAAACTCTCCAGATTGTGCAGTTTCAATTTTGCACTGCTCATTTTCTATGACAATCTGACCAAGAATTCCCCACCACCACCGTGAGCAGGAAGGGGGGAAATGATACCCTGAAACTTCATTCTCAGAAAAATAAATATCTTTGGTAACATGTAGTTTTTCTGAAAATATTAATGAAAAGGTAACAATATCATAAACTGAAAGGCTGTTTTAGAAATGAGCAAGTCAAACTTGTCAAAAGGCTAGAAAGGACTTTCTGGAAAGAATGATAAGCATCTTGGAATCTCACTACTCTCACACACTGTGCTCCAATCTGCAGCCTTTTCCCTCTGAGCCAATGCACTTGATGGGTGTGATAACAGATGGATCATTGTATCTGCCAACTTCCTGTGATGTACTACTGTATGGGGACTGATAATTTAGTGACTACAGAAGTCCTAAAACAGACAATGCAAGCAATACTGGCATTCAATAAGTAGCTGCATGGAGTCCTTTGACAGTCTGTAGGTGTTGAATATACGTGGATTATTGTATAATATAAGCTCTCTGCTAGTACCTAAGCCACTTTAAAAAAAAAAAAAATTTAAAACAGGCAAGCTAAGAACTAGAAAAATAAACAGGAAAGAACAAATGTATCTTATATTCAAAGTGGTATTTTTCACTTAAATACACATGAAAAATATATATTGCTCAAAGGTCTCATTGGAGTTTCATGGACAGGTTAACTAGGAAAGCACACGTGCGTAAGAAAAAGTATCCCTTGTGGCCTTGGTTTTCAGGTTTCACAATCTGAGCAACATTGATATTTAGGGTCAAATAATTTTTTATTGTAGGGGGCTGTCTTGTGCATTTTAAGGTGTTTAGCAGCATCCCTGGACTCTACCTATTAGATGCCAGTAGCAAGCACCCTACCTGCAAGTTGTAACAACCAAAAAATGTCTCCAGATGTTGCAGAATATCCCCTGTGGGACACCCTGGTTGAGAACCTCTGAGAAGAGAGTCTAAAGTTCCATTGTTTCTTAATGTTTATTTTTTTTGAGGGGGGATTATAAGGAAAGGAGAATGTTTATTTATGAAAATTATACACAAAATAACCAAATATAATCTGTACTGTACGTACCAGCTAAGCACATATTACCAAAAAGAAGAAAGGCTATCTAAAGATCTGTTGGGTGAACTGTTGACCAGATTACACCAGGAATTAGAAAGGCAACTCCATTAACTAGCATGTGTGCTTACCTTCTTGAATGCTACATTCTTACATGCTTACCTCTGTTTGCAAAACAGAAAAAAATTCATAGGTCTGACACAACACTGTGTACAACTGATACTGATGATACTTTCTTCACAAACCCTTATCAAATAAACTCTGCATTATGCTGGGTACCAATTTACAGAACTGTCAGATTTAACAGATGGTTAGAAATGAAACTTCTCTAGGTTTTAGGTTCTGGTTAAAAAAATCTTCACATTTATGCATATACATATATGTGTATGTGCATGTATACATTTGAAATTCCAATGCAATCACATTTTGGAAATATCAGTACCAAATTAAATATTGCTGTATTATTTAACTGGCATAACTCAGGATCCTGCCAAATTTACTCAAGTTATTGGGGAGAGGATTAGTTTGTCATTTTTGCAGTAACTCTACTGTAATGCTATTATTCTCTAAGTCTAGAGCAGCACAAAATCTCTTTAAAAATATTATTTTAGGATACTGTACAATATTAGCAGTTGGAATAAATGTCCTATAATCAAACTAAGTACGGTATTTGCACATGAAAATGTCGTTTCTCTTTTTTTTTTTTTTTTGGCAATTTCACTATTTGACAATCATAAACTACAAGGGGGAAAAAGAGGGAAAAACAGACTAATTGGGGGACTGAACTCAACATCACTTGCTGCATAGTTGTAATTCATTTGTTGGGAAAAATTAAAATTAGAAGTTCTTGAAAACTATAAGTAAGTTTGATTTACTACTGATAATACAGGCATGAAGAGAAGAATGCCCCATAATTTGACAGAAGGAACATGAGTGAAGGGGCACAATTCCCCCAACCAGCAGAGGCCATTAGCACTACTGAACAAAAACCAGAACCAATTTCTGGCAGGCCCCACAGTTTGTTTTCTCCTTCTTCCTACATCTCTGGCTCTTTTTTACCACATGGGCAGCCTTTATTTTCAAATTTCCAAGCTGCATCCACAAAACATAGCACTTTACCCTGCACTAATTCCCCTGTCCATCAACATTGCCTAAAGTCCACTACTGAGCTTTCTTCTCCAGCCTGTAGGACTCCTAAGATAAAGGCTCAATCTACATAAGAGTAGAAGCAGGAACTCCTAACAATCTGGGAACTACCTATGCCTGAAAAAGAGCTGGAGCCACTATGACTGTAGACCAGGCTGTACTACAACTCCTGGCTCTGCTCAAAATCTAACCTTAATAGGCTCTGGGACCATGATAACTAGTGAAGCATCTGGATAAGTAGACAGGCCCCTGAGGCCACAGTTCACCCAGTTTGACAAACTATATTTTCCAAAGATAGCTGCCACGACGTATCCCATCTTACCTGTCTTTTCTTACAGTATGACATTACTGTATCACTCTTCCTATCAAGTGGTAGAGTCTATGTCACCTCCTCTGAATCTAAGTGGCTTTTCGTTACTGCCTCAACAAACAAAATATGGCCAAAGTGACACTATGTTAGTCTCCAAGCCCAGAGCTTAAGAAACTAACAGTCCCCACATCCTGACTCTTGGGAGGCTCATTTTTGGCATCCAACCACCATGCTATGAGGAAACCTAGTCCACATGGAAAAGCCACTGTGGTTATTCTGGCCAAATGTCTCAGCTGACATCCCAGCCAACAGCCAGCATCAACCACCAGCTATGTGAGTACAGACACCTCCATAGGAGATCAGGCCCCAGCCATGGAGTCACTCTAGTCTTGGAGTCTTTCCAGTGGAGCCCTCAGACACCCTGGAGCACTAAGTATTGGTCCCTGCTATGTCTTGTCTGAAGTGCTGACCCACAGAGTTCTAATAAGATAACTGTTTTTACTATCGAGTTTTCATATTAGATAACATACATCCAGTGTAACCACTGTCCTAGGCAGAGTAGATTCGGTAACTCATTCACAAAAACAACATGGTTATAGTACTTCACACTAGTTTTGCAGTAACATAATCTGGATGATCATCATTGAGTGACAAATCTCTAAGACAGAAGTAGACAGTGGAACAACTAAATTTTAAAGGCACGTGATTCGAGAAATATGATATAATAGGATAGTAGGATGGTCTCGGCTCTGACACAAACTGGCTATGTGGCTTTTAATTCATATATTTATCCATTCAGCAAGTACTTATTGATTGCCCATGAAATGTTAGGGGCTGAAAATTCAACAGTGAACAGATTTTTCACAAAACTTTAAGAGTCAGATAATAATTTCATTTATATAAAATGATTTCAACCCATGTTAAATGCTCTGAAGACAAAAAAACATAATAGAAGGTTAATGGAAGTAGGATTTGTATGCTCCTCTACATAAAACGATATAGCAGTTTTAAAACAAGAACCCAAATTCTTTGATACTCCTCTCACTGAGAGGTAGAGTCTGTATCTCTTTGACTTGAAAATAGGATGACTTATGGTTGTTTCAACCAAGGAGTAGCATAAAAGTGACATCACGCTCCAATGCTCGGTTAGAAAGACCATGTAGCTTCCATCTCATTTACTGGAACATTCACTCTGGAAGTTCTTTTGTAATAAGTCTGGCTACTCTGAGACCATTATGCTAAAAGGAAGCCCAGAGGCTATTTGTAGGAACTCCACTCAACAATCTTAGCTCATTCCAGCCCTGACATGAGTCAGACATGTGAGTGAAGAAGCCTCCAGATTTTAGCACCCAGCCATTCAACTGTCCTAGCTTTCCCGGCCAAAGGCTCAGGCACAGTGCAGAGAAAAACCATATCTACTATGCCCTTTCCAAATTCTTGACTTAAAGAACCTGTGAACATAATAAAGTGGTTGTCATTTTATAACACCCAAGTGTGCCATGGTTTGTTGCACAGCCACGGATAACTGGAGCATATGGTAAGGAAAAGATCACTATAAGGAAGTAGCATTTGTTCTGAGACCTAATGCTATGAAAGAGCCAGGCTCATGAGGATGTGAGGGAAAAGGTACCCTAAAAAGGAGAGGATCAAGTACCAGTCCCTAAAGCAGGAAGAACATGTTGGTATGAGATAAGTCAATTAGATGCACAAAGGCTAGATAATGAAGAGTTTTGTAAGCCTCAATGAGTTATTTAGGAATTATGTTGGGTATAGGAAGAAGTCACTACAGTCCTTTAGGGCAGTTTTTCAAAGATCCCTCTGGCCCCGTTCTCTGGCTGCTGTGTGTTTCTTCATGCTGAATGGAGAAACTGAAATAAATTCTATGGTTCCTTTAGATCTACCATGCAAATAATCAGTGTTTTTCAAATTGGGACTTTAGAAAATCCCTATGCTCTCTATAACATATTTATCTTGTATTTCCACAAAATTAAGTAATCTTTTAAAATTAATGCTTATTTGTGTTCATCAGAATGACCTCCTCCTAACTGAATACACAATTTTAAAGCCTTTGTTTACATGTGTGCTTCCCGCTCAAAGGCGAGTGAGAAAGGAACACAATCTCTCTCTCACTGACACATATATATATGTGAATGCTGCATTCACACCAAATGAGGGCCAAAGCTACAATAAGCTCTGCTAAAGAAAGTTTTACAGCAGTTCAAATAGGAGGAAACAGTGGAAGAACTGAGTCATCACACCATCCACAGAAC
>CAUYSK010047480.1:0-15160 GCA_963575035.1 Avahi laniger | reverse complement strand
GAGTAAGAGGAATAACATCTAAAAGCTCTTGGTATATATTTGACCTCAGAAAATTCACTCCTCCTAACAATAAAATAAGTTATAATGGTACAAGGAACCTCAAGAAGGCAGCTCCTTCTCTTTAACTTTTTTTGTTTGTTTGTTTGAGACAGAGACTTGCTCTCACCTGGGCTGGAGTGCCATGGTGTCAGCCTAGCTCACAGCAACCTCAAACTCCTGGGCTAAAGCTATCTTCCTGCGTCAGCCTCCCAATTAGCTGGGATTACAGGCACACTCCACCACACCAGGCTAATTTTTCTATTTTTAGTAGAGACAGGGGTCTTGCTCTTGCTGAGACTTGTCTCCAACTCCTGGCCTCAGGTGATCCTCCTGCCTCAGCCTCCCAGAGTGCTAGGATTACAGGCGTGAGCCACCATGCCTGGCCTTTTTTTTTCATTTTTAAAAAGTATTTAGTAACAAGAAAATAATATTCCACATTTGTTTAAAATATTAAGAATTACAATAAAATTGACATCTGTGTACCAGCCATGAATTTAAGAAATACAAATTACATTAAAAATATCTATACCCAATCTCATCTTAACCCTTTCCCATAAGGTAACTGCAATCCTGAATTTAGGGTTTCTCTTTTTACTACATATCCAAGTATTTTCAAACAATATATTTTAGTTTTAAAAACTTTTATATTAATGGATTTTTACTACATGAATATTTCTCTGACTTTTCTGAATCAACATTATATTTATGAGATTTATTCATGTAATTTACCTACAAATTGGTCATTTGAACTACTTTATGTTATTTCGTTATATAATTATGTCACCATTTATTTACCCATTCTTCCACTGATGAGCATTTGGCTTGTTTCCATTATTTTGGAAATGCAAACAAGGCTGCTGTATATATTTTTATATAATCTTGTGATTTTTCTTTAGGTTATATACCCAGGAGTGCAATTGTTGGTTTATAGTTTATATATTTTCACCATTACTAAAAATATCAAATTGTTTTCAAAAGTTGTACCAGTTTATACTCTCACAAATAGTATATAAAGAGTTTTCACTGATCTACAACCTTGTTAAGATTGACATTATCAGACTCATAATTTTTCCTAACCTTTTGGATGAGTAATAGTATCTCATTTTTATATTAAGGTGCATTTCCCTGGTTACTCATGTCGTTGAGTATATTTTCATGTTTATTGCCCATTTATGCTTTAGCTATTGATATTTTAGGACTTACCTTGTGCATAAATAGCACGACTGAATCAGTGTGCAAGTTATTCACGCTGAATCTGTTAGAGATTCTTAGAAGATGGAGTCATCTCAGAGTATTCCAATAGGCTTTTCATGAAGAAGTTCATAAATGTTGTTTTGAGCCCTCTTATATTACTTTCAAAATGCTGTAGACTCAACATCTAGCAGTTTCAGAGCAGTCACAGTATATAATAAGTTAATAAGAAGCTATCAGTCAGGTCAAGGTTCTTGGATGCAAATATGTGTGTGAACTTTCCCAGGAGAAAGGATTCATATTTTTTCATCAAATCCTAAATAAGTTTATGACTCTAAAAATGTCAAGAATCACTGACATTATGAATGATGGTTTTGCCTCCTGACTGGTTTTATGGGTTCTTTTCATAGGAGAAGTTTAAAGGTACAATGGGAATTTTTACCTGTTGCAATTAGCAAAGAGAAAATAAAATCAGCTTCTCTTACTCTCGTACACTAATTATCGTAGTTTAGGATGAAATACCTTAGAACTACTAATTATTTTTCAATAAACAAACCCGCAAATAAATTCTTTTTATTGCATGATTTGATACAAATGTTCAAGGACTGTACATTCATCTTCCTCCTCTTCCTGAATGAGTTAGTCCAAATTCCATTAAATTGAGCTGAACAAGGTAGGCTTCAGGGATCGGAGTACGCAAGTGGTGCTAGAATGGCTGTAGCATGATGTCGTTGCACAAGCAGGATAAGGAGGGAATCCGCACGGAGACAGCCTTGTTTGGGATTTTGGTTGTGAAGAACGAGTGACAGCAGAGAGGAGGGGAAGTGGCGATAATGAGAAATTGATTACATATGGAGAATTGATCAAGGAAGTAAATACATAAAAGATAATGGGAGCCATGTTCTTTACTGTCAAGGAAGGGAGGGACAGAGGGGAAAGAGAGAAAACTAGAGGAGATCTATGGTATTGGATTAGAAATTAAATTGTCTGTTTGAACTCATTGTTTTCAATATAGATAGATACAGAAATAAATATGTGGGCCAGGCGTGGTGGCTCACACCCGTAATCCTAGCACTCTGGGAGATCAAGGTGGATCGTTTGAGCTCAGGAGTTCGAGACCAGCCTGAGCAAGAGCGAGACCCCTGTCTCTACTAAAAACAAAATAGAAAGAAATTAGCTGGACAACTAAAAATATATAGAAAAAATTAGCCGGGCGTGGTGGTGCATGCCTGTAGTCCCAGCTACTCGGGAAGCTGAGGCAGGAGGATCGCTTGAGCCCAGGAGTTTGAGGTTGCTGTGAGCTAGGCTGACGCCATGGCACTCTAGCCTGGACAACAGAGCGAGACTCTGTCCCTAACAAAAGAAAAAAGAAAAGAAAAGACAAGAAGTATGTGTATATGTATTTAAAAGAAGCACACCTAGCCCAAAGATCTCTGTTTCTGTTTTCTCCACTGAAGAAAAAAAAAAAACAAACCCAGGGCTCCTTGAAAAAATGTCCAATCCCTGGTTTAAAGCCGGAAAAGTATAAGATGATTCTGGAACACTTTTTTGTGCTAGAAACAGGGATGTGTTCAAAGAATGATGGAGACATGTCAAAAAGACTTAGAGACCAGATTGAAGAGGCTCCCACTGACCTCATCTGTGACAATTTGAGCATCAAAATAAATAATTATAGTAATGGGTTAGAACTGATGAATCAAATATGAATCCATACGTCTATACTAATATAAATAAATAAATGAAGTTGATTGTGAAGAATGAAATATTTACATAGTGTCAAAGTATCTTATCACAAAATACTTATTAATTTCAAAAGGGAAAAGAGTAACTTCACAGTGGTGATTCCTGGCAGATAGCTTAATCAAGTGATTTAATACCACCAGCAAGAGGACAAATGAGAAGAACTTCTGTGATCTTCCCACCGCAGAATCTGAATGTAATCATGAGGAAACAGTGAATAACCCCAAACTGAGGAGCTTTGTACAAAATAACTGACCATTTTTGATCTTTAAAAGTGTCAAAATTATGAAAGTCCAGAAAAGACTGAGAGAGGTTCTAGATGACATGACAACTAAATGCAACATGTAATTCTGGACTGGATCCTTCTATAAAACACATTATTGAGACAATCTTCAAAATTCCAGCAGGGTTTTAGGATTAATTGTTAGCAACGTATAAATGTGAATTTACTGATTTTGATGATTTATTGTGGTTACGTACAGGAGAGTATCTTTACTTAGGGAAATATGCAATGAAGTATTTGGGGATCAGACATTATGTCAGCAACTAATTCTCAACTTGGTTCAGGAAAAGAAAAGTTCTTGTATTGTTTTTGTAATTTTTCTCTAAGTTTCAGATGGTTTCAAAAGTAATTAATAAAAAAGAGATCTATACCCAAGGAAGCAACATGAATAAAATCAAGATAAATTATTTTAATTAAACTTCTTCATAATATTCAAAGCCCAATGCTCAGAGAGCACATGCATTTTAACCCAATTAATTAAATCACATCTGAGACTAGTAGGAACAGAGAGAACAGAGAGTGATACGTGCTTACTGAGCAGTAGATGCAGAAAAGTTATAACTAGGCAGCCAGACAGTTTGGGTTCAGTCCCAGCATCTCAGTTAGCAGCTGTGTAACCCTGGGGAATAAATTAGTCTTTCTGAACCTCAGTTGCCTCATTTGTAAAAAGGGAATGATAATAATATTCCTTTCCCAAAGTTTTGTGAAGGTTAAAGATGATAGTGTTAGGCAATGAGCGCAATGTCTAGTGCATTGCAAGTGCTTAAAAATGATATTTACTTTCTTTTTTTTTTGAGATAGGGTATTGCTCTGTCACCTTGGCTAGAGTACAGTCGTGTCATTATGGCTCACTGCAACATCAAACTCCTGGGCTCAAGTGATCCTCCTGTCTCAGCCTCCCGAGTAGCTGGGACTGCAGGTATGCAACACAATGCCCAGCTAATTTTTCTATTTTTTGTAGAGACAGGGTCTTGCTCTTGCTGAGGCTGGTCTTGACCTTCTAGCCTCAAGCAATCCTCCTACCTCAGCCTCCCGAAGTGCTAGGATAATAGGCACAAGCCACTGCATCCAGTCGATGTTTACAATTAATGTTATTGTTATATTTATTTTTGTTTTCCCACTTTTCCTGTTAGGAAAAATTACCTATGCTTGCATTGCTCTCTTTCCCTTGTCTAGTTTTGACTCTTTGGGCAGAAAGGATTTATACATCCTTTCTAAATTGTTTTGAACACAGAAGGTGGTATAAAGATAGAAATAATAGTACTAATAGCAATAACAAAATCAACATGTAGTATGGATCCTTTCCTTTAATCATTTCATCTATAAGGCTAAGAATACTCTTTTTTACGTGGGAAAACAAATGTGTAATATTCAGTAGTTTTATGACCATTATACATATGCTATGTAACAACCAAGGATATATCCTTTGACTCAAAGTTGTTTTCCTTTTTTTCAAATGTAAGCATACTTGCCTCAAAAACTGTGATCTTTTGTTCCTGAAGATTTCTGACAGTGATAACAGAACAAAGCCTGATAGTCAATGGGAGCTCCTAAAATATTTATCGTGTTGAATTGTGTTGAATATTTATTTTGTTTAAAGTGTTAATAATCTATGTTACATAGCATAATGTCAATGACTTTATCAGATCTGTTATTGAGAGAGATTTGATAGGGAAGGGGAAAAAATAACAAGTATCTCTGCCTCACAGAATGAAAACATATGATTACCAATTTGGTAAAGAAACACAAAAAGCCAAGGAATAGAAACATATCTTTCACTCAACAGTTTTCTATAGGGCCAGTTCTGCTGCCTTTCTTCATGGCACATCTAACCTGACTCAGCCTCTGGTCAAAACATTTTGAAACAATTTGTATACAATTATTTTTTATGACTATTTCCTTATATCTATTCTCAATACAGAGAGAGAGGGGGAGAGAGAGAGAGAGAGAATTGTTAATCATCTTCCTTTTTATAATTACACTTCATATGCTTGGGAACCATGTGTGAACAAATCCTTTCTTTTCTAAGCTAAACAAGAGCAGTTGCTTTCCCCATCTGATCCATTTCTCAATAACTGAACGTTTATCATTTTTCTTTGAGATTGCTTCCAAACCTGCCTCTTCTTTGAATGTGAGGCTTCAGACTGTCTCTGTTATTCTAATAGGAGCCTCACTCAATTCCAAATATAGGGCTTGGAGGGATAGTCCAATTTTTCTCCTATATACATCTCTTTACACCGTGAGCAATGCGTATATATATATATATATATATATATATATATAGGTTATCTTCAGATTTATCTTTATCTGATTTATCTTCAGATAAGTTTATTAAGCATCTGTGAGTGTAATTTTATCATGCTGGGGCAATATATGAAAAATTAAGTGTGTAAAAGCCCTCCTTTCCAAGAAGCAAAAGAAATAATATGGTGTGATTTAAGAGATCCGTAAAAAATGAGAAATTATAAATGGTATATGAAATAGAAGGTTACACAGTAGCAAACCCCCAAATCAAGAAATTACTGAAATTAAGCATAATATATAATTAGATTTTTCTCTTTTACCTGTAGCAAACAACTTTCCCTCTTTATATAGGGACAGTTTATATTAATTGGAATGAATGAGATTTGGAATACTGTCAAGCCATTGGAAAGTAAGAAATTAGAGCAATATTCATTAAATTGGTCTATCATAGTCTTCTATTTCTTTCCTAATCTAGTTCACAAGGAAAACACTTCTTCAATATATAAGAAAGGTTTAAACTGAAATAATTATAAATTATAATGACAATTTCCTAAATAGTAAAAACATTAACATATTTTAGATAGGAATTTCTCTCCTTTGGAGGTTAGGAAGTAATAAAAAATTAGGAAGTAATAAATTTTATTAGGAAGTAATAAATTTTATTACTTCCTAATAATAAATTAGGAAGTAATAAAAAATTTTTTTTCTATTGTTCAAAGAAATATTTTATTTATATTGTCACAAGGAAGAAAGAAGTCTAACTCACAGTCACCCAATGTTCACATCTCACTTGAATGAGACTGGTCCAAGAAAGAGAAGCTGTGTTGTTGTAAATGATGACTTTGTTGGGATGACTAGATCTAGTTTTTGAAGATCAAGATCCAGAGAGACCCCTTGTCCTCAGCAAGGATATTACGCTTGCACAAGGCGAACCAGGCCTGTGCCCTTCACTACATTGAAGCGGAGGGTATGGATGCTAGACAGTTAATTCTGGATTAATAAAACCTAATTATAGAAATAATGAGCAATATAATGATCACAATAAGGGCTAAGAAAATAATCCCTCTTTTTTTTTCTTTTGAAAACTGGCACAAGTGGCCTGTGGACCTTCTCTATGGGAGGAGGTATATTAAATCCTGATGTTCATTTGTGAAGCATTTAGCTTAAAAGGTAAAGAAAAATTTTGCCTGGGTAATTGTTCCTTGGGGCAGATTTGCTGTGAATAGAACATTTGTGTGTGCGCGCTCGTGTTTGGGAGTGTTGTTTTCCAGGCGCATACAGAAGACAGATTGTTGACAGTCAATGTTTAGTCAAGGGTGAGAATACTTTTGTTTTAGTTACGGATCTTTTCTACCAGCCAGATGATATTTTCTCCTTTTAATCAGTACCACAGAAGCTTTTGTGCACTATGAGAGTGTTGCTAAATATGATACATCAGCCCCATCTTTTAATTTAGTCCTAGTAGAAGAATAAGATATTCTTCTTTCTCTAGGTGACAGAAGGGACTTTTTATGTTACCTAAAGCTCAGCTGTGCAAAGCCTTTGAGGGATGGTGCTATCACGTTGGACTTTCTTGAATCGTTTACCAGAGGCAAATGGCGGTCTGCATTTTCCACCAAGCATTGCTTTTGAATTGGAATCTCTTTGGAAATCAGCCTGTCCAGGCATCATGTACACATCCGAGGGCATTGTTTGACTGGCATAAACATAATAAGTGTGGTGGGAAAAAAGTAATAATTAACACACGAGGAAGTTTCTGGCGTGGCGAAGTCAGACCTTACCCTTTCTTCCCGCTCACGGAGGAAGGCTCCACCATTTCCGGGCAATTCTTTGGACTTTTATGATGCAAAATTGGTGAAATGAGGACAAGATAGAAAAATCAAAAGCAAAGCAGATGGATTGTGGACAGAAAAGCAGAGAGCACGGAAGAGAACTGCAGTGTCCAGAGGTCTGTAGGCAAGGCAGGCGCTTTGCTGGGAGGCTCTGGGAAGAACGATGAACTTTATGAAGAGAAATCTGGGCGACGGAATGACGTGAAAGCATAAGCAATTCTTCTGGGGTAGGAAAGTGAGAGGCTTCCGGGCACTTGGGGCACTGTAAATAAGGAAGGAGAAAGGATTTTAATGTTTTATTGTCTATATACTTGCATTCTCTTTAAGGATGTTGAAATATGCACATAAATATCTGACTTCCTGCCTGGATTATACATCTCTGAATGTTAACAGCTCTCTGGGACTGAGCCGTGTGACCAGGGCTTCCTTGGGATTACATGCACGTGATAGTTATAAACTTTTATAATGGGCATTTTCTGCTGATACTTCCTACTCAGACACATTTTGATACATTGGAAAATTTCCAGTTTCTGTGAGTACATGAGTATCTTTGAGCCGACGGACTTATTTATCCACAAAGCCATTTTAGATGCTTATGAAGTATTCTCTGTGTCACCCGAGCAGTGTATCTGCTGACAGTGTTATATCATAAAATAAGATTTGTGAAATTGTTAGAGAAACAAGATGGTGAGTGATGATGACAGAGTACAGCATCTTAAGAGCCTAAAGGTGAGCTGGAAAAAATTAAAATCAAGTTTCAAGAGATTTATTTGGCAACGTAAGTCTAGAAAAAAGTTGGCAGGGTATGTAGAAACAAGTAAACATACGAGTGAGCTACCAAGTAGCTTACACTTCAAAATGTTTCTATTGGGTAGAACTCTTAACACTTGATAAATGTTCTCTTGAATTTCTGAAGTTTTCCTGGAACTTTGATTTTACAGATATAATAAGAGATTTTCAAAGGAAAACACAAGCATCTCTTAAGAATGATTTCCATTTCTAAACATGCATCTCTAATTCTATATGATATAATCAATTTTCCAAATTTTAAAGTCTTCTCTCCTACCTACTTGCTGTAGGATGTATGGGGTACTACTCATGAGCCTAAATCTACCCGAAAGAAAGACACTGGGTTGTAAAAAACCTGTTGATTTAAATCTTCAGCAAGGCTGTGCAGTCACGTTGGGAAGACCCAGCCACAGAAATCTTACAGACCTGACTGCAGACTAAGGTCATGGGAACTCAGGGGCCATCAAGAGAGGCCTTTGGTGCAGAGCTGAGTGTGTCTCCCCAAGTCTTTATGTTGAAACTTAACGGCCAATGTGATAATCGTAAGAGATGGGGCCTTCCGGAGATGATTAAGTCATGGGGGAGGATCCCTCATGAATGGGATTAGCAACCTCAGAAAAGGGCTGGAGGGAACTGGCGAGGCCCCTTTGCTTTACTGTTCCTTCTACCAATGAGAACACAGCATTCCTCACTTCCGGAGGATGCAAAGTTCAAGGTGCCATCTCGGAAACAGAGACTAGGCCCTCATCAGACACTGAACCCGCCAGGGCCTTCATCTTAGACTTACCAGCCTCTAGAACTGTGAGAAATAAGTTACCCAGTCTCAGGTGTTTTGTTACAACAGCACAAATGGACCAAGAAAACAGCCATTTGTACTCTCCTAGGTGATAGTTGCTCGCCTCCTTCTTGTTCTGCTTGTTTCATATCATGTGTTTATACCCATTTTTGTGCACCAGTAGGCTGTGTCATCAATCACAATAAGATGCCTTACATGGAGAACCACGATTTCAGATGGAGTCTACATTATTCTCTAGTTGTAACGAAGAATTTGGAAAAGGAGAATCATGGTGATACGTTTTCTTTTATGTTCTGAGAGTATGTTTACACAGATATTTGATAGATACTTTAATGCAAAGTATCACTGTTAGGTAGGTATTTATACTAGTTGGGACAAATAATTCAAGCTGTTCTAATAAACAAACCCCGACTCTTACTGATTTAACACAATGAATGTTTAATTCTGGTTTACACAGTCCAAAGTGGATGATCCTACTTGGCAAGAGGCCTTCTACATAGTTATTCAGAGATTCAGACTCCTTCTACTTGGTGGCTTTCCTTTCCGCTGGAGCCTTAAAGTCCTCTGCAAGATGCTTAGTATTCATCCAACAGAGAAGAGAGAGTGTGGGGTGTCACTTGGAAGGTTTGCATGCGCCAGATCTGAAGGCAGTATCCATCACTTCTGCCTTATCTGAATAGCCAGAGCCATCTGGCCACACTAAACTGCAAGAGAAGCTGAGAAGTGTCATTTATCTTTGTGACCAGAAGGAAAGGGAACTGGGTTTGGTGAAAAAACAGCCAGTCTCTGGCATAGTATTATTATCCCCACATTACCGTTGGGGAAACTGAGGCATAAAGAAGTTAAGTAATATACCAAAGTCACCCAACTAGCAGGTGGTAAGCTAGAATCTGAATCCAGCAATATGATTCTGTGGTTTTTTTTTTTTTTTTTTTTTTTGAGAAAGAATCTCACTCTCTTGCCTGGGGCGAGTGGGGTGGCCTCAGCCTAGCTCACAGCAACCTCAAACTCCTGGGCTCAAGCGATCCTCCTGCCTCAGCCTCCCAGGTAGCTGGGACTACAGGCACACGCCACCGTGCCCGGCTAATTTTTTTCTATTTTTAGTTGTTTGGCCAATTTCTTTCTATTTTTAGTAGAGACGGGGTCTCACTCTTGCTCAGGCTGGTCTTGAACTCCTGAGCTCAAATGATCTGCCCATCTCAGCCTCCCAGAGTGCTAGGATTACGGGCGTGAGCCACCACGTCCAGCCAGCAATCTGACTCTGGAACAGCATTTTTAACCATGGTACAAGGTTTCTTCCCACATAAATAATTCATGGTACTTCCGCATTACTTCAAATGAATCAAATGAGGCAGAGGAAGATTCCTCCTCTAGTTTGCAAAATGCAGCGGACACAGGATCAATGTTCTCTTACTCCATGGAATTGCAACCCCACTTAGGATGAACATAAAGTGCTTTGATTTCACTGGCTCTCTTCCTGAACGTCTTTGGGGCAGAGGGGTGTGTGCTGTCATCTTGGTGAGTATTCTAGCTTGAGCCAACCACACTCTATTCCCTTTTTCCAACAGCATGGCTCTCTGGAGGCAAATGATTAGAACTGGGAATGTAGACTGAGATCACTGAGTCAAAGTAACAGACGGGCACCACGGCATTGGGTTAAGAGGCAGACTCTGGAATCATAACTCTTGAGTCGATAAGATCCACCCCTGGCTCTGCCGCTTGCTGGCTCTGTGACTTAGGTTACTTAATCTCTCTGTACTGTAGCTTACTCATGTGTAAAATGTTGATAAGGATAATACTACCTACCTCACAGGGCTGTTAAGCGGATTAAGTGAATACATGTAGGGTACTTAGAGTAGTATCTGATGCATCATAAGCAATCAAAAGAGGTTCATTTTTACTATTGTTGTTATTGTTTTTATTTGCACCCGAGCAAGCTGAAGTCTTGCATACATTTTTGCTGACACATAAAGAAAACTGTCATCTCAGTAAATATCAACTTCATTTGCTCAATAGCTTGTGCTATTGGACTCTAGCCTCCCTCATTCCCACGCTCCAATCCATCAATAAGTCCTGCCAGCTCTACCTCCAATGTATTTATCGTATTTATTCCTTGCCATCTTCCCTGCTCCTCCCTAGCTCAAGCCTCTTTCGTCTCTTGCTTAGATGACAGCAAAAACCTCTTAAAAGTTTCCTTTCTTCTTCTTGTGCCCCCACAGGCCAATCTTCACATGGAAGCAAGAGGGGTCTTTTCTTTTTCCATCTTTATTGAAGTATAATTGACAAAAAAAATTGTATATATTCAAGGCTTACAATGTGATGATTTACTGTACATATACATTGGGAAATGATTACCATAAACAAATTAATTAGCACTTTCATCAGCACACATACTTACCATTGTGTGTGTCTGTGTGTGTGTGTGTGTGTGTGTGTGTGTGTTGCAGACACTTAACATCTAGTCTCTTAGCAAATTTCGAGTAAACGACAATATGACTAACTATAGTCACCACTTAGATCCTCAGAAGTTACTTACCTTATGACTGAAAGTTTGGAACCTTTGACCATTTCCCCATTTCCTTCACATCCCCAGCCCCTGCAACCACCATGCTATTCTCTGCTTCTGTAAGTTCCACTTTTTCTAGACTTATTAATACATATAGCTAAGGTCATACTGTATTTGTCTGTCTGTCTTATTTCACTTAGAATAATGTCCTCCAGGTTCATTCATATTGTTGTAAAAGGCAGGATTTCCTTCTCTTAAATGGCTGAACAATATTTGATTGTACACATACACCCACACACACACCCCACATTTTCTTTATCCATTCATTCATCAAAGGACATGTAGGTTGTTTCCATGTCTAGACTATTGTGAATTATACTGTAATGAACACGAGAGTGCAGATATCTGTTTGAGGTACTGATTTCATTTCCTTTGGATACATACCCAGAAGGGGGATTGCTGGATTGTATGGTAGTTCTATTTTTAATTTTTTTGTGGAAACTCCATACTGATTTCTGTAATGATTGTAACAATTTATATTCTTTTGAAAATATAAATCGGATCATGTACCTCCCCTGATTAAACCCGCTAATGTCTTCCAACTTTAAGTACAATCTCAAGTCCTTCCCTTAATAAGGGGTTGATAGTCCCTTAATGGGTCCTGGTTTGTCCAGGACAATCTTCACTTACACTGCTATTCTAAGATTATTATAAATGGCATCTCAGAAGGGTCCCAACAGATGATGAATCATAGATTGCCCTACTTAAGCAACCTGGAGTATCCATGCCCTAAGTAAATACTACAAATATTATTTGGTAATAAAACTTTTAAAATTTTTATAGGAAAGGAGGCACCTCCTAATTTAATTAAAGTTTGTAAGCCCTAAGTATAAAGAGTGAAGCAAGTTGATTATAATACAGAAGTTTGGAATGGTTTGATTAGCTAATTACTGTATTTTAAAATAATTGGTAAGTTACTTGTATGTGGGCATCCCTGGCCCTGAGTCCTGCCTTCTTTTTAGAGGGCACCTCTCCAGCACGACCCAATCTCCAGGCCACACTGCCACCATTACACGTACCCCCACTGGGGGACGGTAGACCCTCCTTCCATGAGACAGGGAAAGATCTAGAGTCCCCAAGAGCCTTCAGCAGTCCTAGCAATTCTCTTTCCTCTCTGCTTGTACCCACCTAGAGTGGTGAGAAGTTTTACCCTTTGACCCCCCTTTTTGGCTGAGGAATATCTCTTTTTCCCTCCACTGGGGGAGGAAAACAGTATTTCACCTGGCTTGTAGAGTACCTCCCCATGACTCAGGAGGTTTTGCTCTCTTTGTAAGGTCCGTTCACTGAAACAAGACCCTATTTCTAGTCCTTAATCAGACTTTTATGATCTAGCCTCTGCCTGCCTCATCAACCTCATGACCTTTCATTCTCTCCCTTGACTAGGCACATTGCCTCCCTTTTCTTTCTAGAATATCCCAGCATGATCCTGCCTTAAGGTCTTTGCATTTGCAGTTCCTTCTTCCTGGAAAGCTGTTCCTCTGATCTGCTTGACTTAGCAGCTTAAATGTTACCTCTGTGGGAGGTCTTCCCTGAGGACTGAGCCTATAGCAACTTTCCCAGTCGCTCTGTCTTTCATAACACTAATTCTTCACAGAACTTACCATCTTTAAAATTATCTTCCTGAATTAATTGCAGATTTTCTTTCTTTCAAATGCTGTAGTAATAGTTACTAGACTTACCATGAACCCAACATCCTTCTAAGCGCCCTTTGTGTATTCATTTGTTTAATCTTTACAATCATGAGATAAGTACTATTATTATTCCCATTTCATAGATAAAGGAACTGAAGTTTCGAGAGATGAAGTAACCGGCCTGTGGGCAGAGAGATGGAGCCAGGGCTGCAGCCTAGGCAATCTGGCTTTAGCTTCAGCCTTTAACCGCCAGGCAAAGCCACTTTCCATCAGAGGCCTCCCCAGAGGCTAGAACTTGTCCTATGTGCTGCTGTATTTATCCCCAAAACCTCATACAGGACTTGGCTTGATTAATGTTTGATAAACTTTGAGTGAATACATGTCATTATATAACACGACCTTGTTTTATTGTCTTTAAACAGAGAAGCAAACCTCTCAGTTATCCATTTAATAGAAAGGACAGAGCCCAGTCTCTTGTTTCAGGAGTAACTAGAGGCAGGGGCCCAGCCAGGGCTGTCCCTGAAATCTGGATGGGGGAAAAGGGACTTGTAGCCCCACAGCGGGTCCTGCATGGAGTCTTGGAAAGTTTCTTAGGGTGGCTTTCTATGGGGGTTTTTGAGTTAATCATACAACAGATAAGCCAGCACTGGTTTGCCAACTCTAAAGGGAACAAAATACAGACATAGAGCAAAAGCATAGAGTGAACTGATGAATCCCCTCATACCTTCCCCACCATCAGGGGTGGGCACAGAAAATTAAGCTGTCTTCAATTATATTTCCACTTTCAGCTGGGTACCAGGGAACCCCCTTCCCCCATAGCCTGCATCTCTGTTACCCCTTCTCTGGGCTCCCACAGACTTCTGCACCAACCTGTATCTTTTCACTTACAGAATTTAACTAGTTATCTATCTCTTTTCCACTCTAAGTGGTAACGTCCTTTAACAATGCCATGTCTCTTTTATCACTTACCATAGCACAGTTCCTAACATAGTCTTGATAAATGTCAGCTTAGGCAGTCTGACCTGCCTTAGTTATTTCTCTGAGAGTGAAGGAGAGAGTTATACTGGGTGATCTAGATGAATACTAGTTGTCTTCCAGCAATATGTGCTGGGTTGGTCAGGTGAGGGCTGTGCACTGATCTTATTTTGGAATTGGGCTCTGCCACAAAAAGATGTTTCTTCGTCTATACGCACTATAGTCTGGTTGTGCTCCAACTAGTTTTTTAGCTGGATGAATATGCCCTTTGAATGTCCTGTTCTTATTTTCCTATCTCTTCCCTGCACTGCTGCTTATTTATATATTTAATATGCAAATACAGATGCACCAGCTCACACATCAGAGTCCTGCACTGGCATCCATGGGGCCTATTAGCAGCAGATCTGAGCGTCTTGATTAGGACGAGTCCCATCCATTCACTGGGCTGGCTGTGTTTATAATCTGGGGCTTCTCTTTTTTCTCCCTCTATATATCACTGATGGTTGTGTAGCTATTCTTCAGTAACTTTTCTGTACATCATTTTTCTGGACATCTGTTATGTAGCCAGTCTTAAAAAGAAAAACAAAACTAAACATGCCAGCAATAACAACATCCTCTTCCCTCAAGTCCTGGGAATTCATACTTATTTATACAGAAGATGCTATGATTTGTATCATTTATATTATTCTAAAATCAACTGTTAATGTGTTGGGAGCTCTAAATAAGTTCTATAGTTTTTTAAAACATGAGCTCTTTTATTATTTAAAAACAAACAAGAGAAACTGAACCACCATGTTCTTTAAAAGATTAATCCTAATATTCATTAACTAAGCAAAAGGCACTTAGTTCCATGAGCTTCTGAGCCATCAAATCTTTGTTTCTTCTCTTTGCATATTTATTCATTCAGCAAATATATATTGAGTACCCCATAAGTCAGGGAATAACACAAAAAAGCCTTATTTTTGAATATTGAGTCCATTTGTTCAACATGTCTTTCAACATATGCACCATTCTCTAAATGTCTTTGAATACATTCTGTGCCATTGAGACATTTAGTCTCTTACTTCTTTCTTT
>CAUYSK010047478.1:0-52754 GCA_963575035.1 Avahi laniger | reverse complement strand
AGAAGGAAATCAAGGGCATCCAAATGGGGGCAGAAGAGATCCTTTATCATTTTTTTTCACCATTTGGCACAACAACATTTTTCTCTTTTTATATTTTCAGTTTTTAATAACTCAATTTGCATTTCCATTTGCTTTCCACACAACTTTAATCTGAAGGATTTGATGTTTTATGGTCCTAGGATTAAAAATAGATGTAATGACACATAAACAAGAAAGCCATGTTAGTGTATATCTGTAATTATAGACAATTCTCCTCGAAGTTTAGAGGAAGTGCAGGGAATCATATGGTGTCAATAACTCCCTTGGGGCAGCATCACTGAGCACATTTTGGATAATTATCCTTCTGTTTACTAAACAAAGTGGGACTTTTTTTCTTTCAATGGCCTTCTGCTTACAAATCTTTAAGTGTGCTTATCTATCAGGTCTCAGATCTTAGAGCACCCAGGCCCTTCTTGTTGTTTTAGTGAGAGAGCCATGAGTTGTCTTTCTAGCTAGTTTACTTTCAAGGCAACCTGGAAATGTCTAGCTGTATTCAATTTATTTTTAATTGAATAATCTAATTATGATTTGAGCCTGTTTATAAGAAGAGAACAAAACTCTCTTCAACTCTGAGCTTTATTCCAGAATACGGTTCAAGAGCTTTCTGTGATGTAAATTTTATCTGTATTTGATTTACACTTTTGGATCTTTGATTAGTTCTCTCTTAAAAAAAAGAACTTTTTAAAAAATTGTCTCATGTACTTGCATTAGTTTCTGTCTGTTGTGACAAATAACCACAAACATAACAGCTTAAAACAACACAAGGCTGTTATCTTACAGCTCTGTAGTTCTAAAGTTAAAAATGTATCTCAAAGGGCTAAAAATGAAGGTGCCTGCAGAGCTGGTCTCTTCTGGAGGCTGTGTGGGCGAATGTGCCTCCTTGCCCTGCCCAGCCCCCAGCAGCTGCCCATATTCCCTGGCTAGTGGCTCTTTCTCCATCTTCAAAGTCGGCAACTATGAGTTGACTCTTTCTCACACCAGGTCACTTCAATGCTGACTCTTCTGCCTCCTTCTTCCAATTTATGTCCCTGATGATCACCTCAGTCCCACCCAGATAATCCAGAATAATTTCCCTATTTTAAGGTTAGTTGATTTATCAACCTTAATTCCATAACTCCCCTTTGTCATAGAACTTAACACAGTCAAAGTTTCTGGGATTAGAATGGGGACATCCTTGGAGGAGACATGTTTTGATTTTGTCTATCACAGTATTCTATTCCCTATTTTTATTGTTTAAATCATTTTTTTACTTTAAAAATGTTACACATATGGTTTATTTAATCTTGTCTCTTCTATCTTTCTAACTAATTCAGTGGTAATCTAGAACAAAAAGAATCTAACAAAATCTTGAGTTCTATATATAGAGAGATTCGATGAGGGTAGGTTTCACAAGGCCACAGAATATTCGAGACACATTGTTTTGGTGTTAGAATTTTGAGATCCCAGTATACCAAGCAGGAAGCTGGATATTTGGTGTTTTGACTCCTAATTTTTTGGAGCTACTTGTAAATATATAAATTTATTGATTTTGACATTTCAAAGTTTTCTTGTAATGGCCATTGTTATAGTAAGTCTTTTTATTTATACTGTCATTTATCAGCTAATTACAAGTGTAAAGGTTATAGTTCAACTTTATAAAGGAAGCAGATCTTTATCCAGGAGAGGTTGGGCAAATTACTGTCAGTGCTCAGCAAGTTACTGCCTTCAGGTCACATGTCACTTGTGTTTATAAATAAAGTTATATTGAAATGTAGACAGACCATTTGTTTATGTATATCATGTCAAAGAAGACCAAGAGAATGCTTAAGGAAGAAGACAGATTTTTTAATGAAAACTGGGAATTGCAATATTATCTTGTTTCTGCTAAAGATAAGATGATTTGCTTGCTTTGTGATACTGCAATAGCAACATTAAAGAAATTCAATGCCCATCAGCATTATAACACTCATAAAGACCACAAATATTTTAAATTAGAGGGAGAGACATGAAAGGTTGTATTGCAGAAATTAAAAGATGAAAAACAAAGGCAAAGACAATTCTTTCACGCAGCAATAAGACCTAGAAATAATGCCAGTGAAGCAATTTATAAAGTAGCTTATATACTGGGGGGAAAAAGGGAAGCCATTCAGTGATGTAGAAATTGTGAAAGAATGCATTGTCAAAGTTGTAGGATGCTTAGACCCCCATAACGCTTCAAAGTACAAACAATTTGCCTCTTTCAAGGAGAACCATGATCAGTGGCATGAATTAGCCTTCACCTTAACAGAACAACTTCATGCAATACTTCGAAAGGAAAATATATATAATTCAATCGGTTTGGATGAATCAACTGATACTACTGACTTGGCATAGGTTTTGTACTTCATTTGGGTCAGAATAGATTTTCTTTGCTCTGAATAGTTACTTGCTTTGGGCACTCTTGCGAACAGAACACGGGGAATAAATATCTCCAACAACTTTCAAGATAAATATTGTGAAGTTGGACTGAATTTGGTAATTTAGTGAGTGTATGTACAAATGGTACACTTTTCATGAGAGAAAAACACGAAGGGTTTATTGCACAGATAAAGAAAATATTAACAGATCCAGATACTCTCATTTCTCTTCATTGTACCTTGCATCAGCAAAATCTCTGTGCTAAAGTTACTACTTTAGGTGACATTTCACACCAAGTTATAAGTATTGTTAACTATACATGGCATCTTCAGTTTCATAACATGCTAAAGTTGAAAGATTTGTTGGCTACAGCAGGGATGGATATTAGCCAAAATTTTATCTCTGGGAGAAGAGATAGTTACATTTTTTGAAGAACAGAATCAGCAATGTGAATTATCGAAAGAATATTTATATAGGAATGCAATATATCTGTGTGATACCATGTCAAATCAAAACAACTTGAATATTTCTTTGCAAGGCAAAACTAAATCTATATATGATATGTGACAAAAAATCCAAGCATTTCAAAAATAACTATCTTTTTTTAAAAACGCTTCTTTAAAAGGAAATTTCAGATGAACGTTTTCCCCAGTTAGCAAAGGTCATTGATGAGCAGGATGATATATGTGAATCATTTGAAGAACACAAAGCTGTTATAGACCCATTAATTGGAGAATACAATGGATGGTTCACTGACTTTGAGAATCATGATATCACACCCAGATTAGCATTTCAGCCTCACCTAGTTGATATCACCAAGGCACCTGAAGAACTAAAGATAGAATTGATTTAGCTCTTAGTGGATGACATTTGAAAGTCATTGTTTGATGCTAAGAAGATCCAGCTGAAATAGGGGGAAATGCAGTAGAATACCCATGCCTTTGACAACATGCTAGGAAATGCTTTTTTGCTTTTTATCCACTTACTGCTTTGAATCTACATTCTCCTACCTAACCCAAATCAAGATGCCCTTAAGGTCACAAATGACTGATACCCATCTAGAGGATCAACTGAAACTATGGACTTCCATGCTGCAACCAAATATTCAAATGCTTTACAACAAAAAGCAGACACAATGAAGTTATTAAAAGGTTAGTTAACTTTAAAATTAACAAATAGTTTTCATTTTTGAAATTATTAAGTGTATAGTAGTTAGATCTTTACAAAATAATGTACATTTTTAAGTACATGCAATTGAAGTTTATTGAATGTGGCCTTACTTGATCACAGCTAAGTTAACATGACCTTCCGACATGAAAAGGTTCCCTGCCCCTGCACTAGGGGTTTTGGAATGTAACATCAAGAATAAGGAGGGACTACTGTGCTTTGTTACACATCACAAATTGACAAATACATCCCACCAACATTAGAGAAATAAACCATCCTGTTGTCATAATATGGAACACTATAAATTAGTCAAAAATGAATCGAAAACAGTTACATGTGTCCCTATGGATGAATATTGCAAACACATATTATGTAAAAAAGTAAGTTTCAGAAAAATATTATAATATAGTAGCATTCACAAAAAGTTTAAAAATGCAAAGGATACCTATATGTGCTAAAAATATTTTATGAAATGACTGGTGGTAGTTACCTCGGGGAAACGAATCATACAGACGTTGGTGATCAGGGATTTAACCATGTCGACATGGCTCTATTTCTTAATCTGGTTGATAAATTTATATATAGTCATGGTCATCTTCTTATGTATTTTATATTCTTCAGTATTACATATTGAATTTTTAAACATAAAAACGAATTTTTGAAATGTTTTAAGTCTCCAAAAATATTATTCAAATGTTAATAATAAATGTTATTTTTGAGTCTTGGTCATTTAAGCATGCATTGGTATGATGAGGTGGAGCATTTTTCAGTCTTCCTAGATGGTGTAATATTTTGGTCCATATCCATGCGTGTCCTGAGATTCCATCCTGATGGATGGGATCCTGGATGGGAGAACTTAATAGGGGGCTGATTCCTTACCACTAAGAGTCCTGGCCAGTTCTTCTTCAGGAGACCACATTTTTTAAGACATTTTCTAGGTTACCTCTTCTCTCTCTTCCCACCTGAAGGTACATAGAGTGCTGTTATCATTAGTAAGAGTCACTATAGTCTGTACTGGGTAGGACTGCATATTTACTTTTTATGAGCTTGTGCCTGACTATTCTTGTAAAGGAACAGAAACTGAGCTATAAATCAAGTGGAACAAAATGCATGCCTGCCTTCCTTTCTTCCCGGACCCACCCTGCAATCAGCTGATGGGAGGTGATAAAATTGTATGTATCTTGGAATTGCTGTGATCTCTCGAATTTTTGGTGCTATTATCTGCGTGGTCTGGGAAGTACAGAAATTAAGATTTATACTCCTTGCACTTATATTTTACTTGATTTTGGTTTAATCTGTTTTTCTTTTTCTAGGGTCCTAAGGTAGAAACTTAGATAATTCCTTTCAGTCCATTCTATTTTTAAATTAGCACATAAACTTCTATCTTAGCAGTGCTTTAGCTGCATACCACAAATCGTGATGTGCCATGTATTATTTTCATGTAGTTCAAAATGTTCTCTAATTTTCCTCTTGATTACTCCTTTGACTCACAGGTTATTTACAAGGGTGCTATTGAAGTTCCAAATATTCGGTGCTTTTTGAAGTATATTATTGTTAGGGTTTTTAATCTAATCCTACTGTGCTGAGAGAGCAAACTGTAAGATTTTAGTGCTGTTAAATTTATTGATATTTGTTTTATAAGCCAACATATTGTCTTTCTTGGTGAAGGTTATATGTACACTTGAAAATAATGTATATTCTGTAGCTGTAGGACAGAGTGGTCTATAAATGTCGATTAGGTCACATTAGTGGATAGACTTGTGGAAGTCTTCTGTGTCCCTGTTGGCTTTCTGTCTATTTGCTCTATCAATTGTGGGGAAAGGAGAACTTCAGTCTCTAAATGTAACTGAATTTGTCTATTTTTCCTTTCACTTTGTCAAGTTTTGCTTCATGTATTTTGAATTCTGTTATTAGGTGTATACACATTTAGAATCAATATGTTTCCCTGATTTATTTACCCCTTTATCATTAGAGAATGCTTTTCTTTAACCCTGGCAGTAGTCCTTTTTTCGTGTCTGCTCTGGTATTATCACTGCCACTCAGTGTTGTCATGTTTAATGTGCCCATAGTATATCATTACCTGCTCATCGATTTTTAACATTTCTGTGTGTTTATGGTGAAAGTATTTTTCTTATACACATCGTATACTGTGCTTTTTTGTATTTCTTTATAATCAATTCAGACAAAATATTTTTTATTATAATGCTTCTACCATTTATATTTAATGATATTTATATTTTTCACATTAAAACTATGTCTAACTTTATTTCTCTTTATGCAATATGTTTTTTCATTTTATTACTCCATTAAATATTATTGAAGTATTTTTTAATAATTCCACTCTATCTTCATTGTCGGCTTATTAGCTGTACTCCCTTGTTTTAATTATTTAAGAGTTCTTTAGGAATCACAAGCACAAGCACAGGCAATGAGAGAAAAAATAGACATATTAGACTTCATCAATATTAAGACCTTTTGTGCATCAAAGGACACTGTTGAGAAAGTGAGAAGACAATTTACAGAGTGTACTTTTAAATGGTATTATAACATTGATGTAAAATGTAAGACTCTTATTACACTATCCTTCTATTGACCACCTTTGTCCTTTATTATTGTAATACCTTTTACTGCTAAATGTCATATTTATGTATAATAAATTGATTGAGATGTAATTGATAAACCATAAAATTTACCCTGTTAAAGTGTGCCAATTCAGTGGTTTCTGGTTTAGTCAAAGAATTATGCAACCATCACCACTAATTTTAGAACAATTTTATTACTCCAGAAAGATGCCTTCTACCCATTGCAAGTCACTGCCCATTCCTCCCTCCCTATACCTCCAGAAATTGCTCATTTATTTTCTGTGTCTATTGACTTGTTTATTTTGACATTTCCTATAAATAGAATCATATAATATGTGTCTTCTTGTGACTGGCTTTTTTATTTAGCATTCAAATTTCATTCACACTGTAGTACCTATCAGTACCTCATTGAAATATTTTTGAGGTGAATTCACATAACATAACATTGGCCATTTCAAGTTGAACAATTAAGTGGCATTTAGTACTTGCTTTCCATTTTTTTCAGTATATACCTAGAAGTTTAATTGATTGGTCATATGATAGATCCACATTTAACTTTTTGAGCAACTGACAAACTGTTTTCCACAGTGGCTGCACCGTGTTATGTTCCCTCTTACAATGCATTAGGGTTTTCATTTCTCCGCCTCCTCACCAACACTGGCTATTTTCCTGTTTTTAAATAATAACCATCCTAATAGGTGTGAAATTGTATCTCTTTGCAATTTTAATGACTAATGATATTGAACATCTTTTTGTGTGCTTATCGGCCACTTGTATACCTTCACTGGGACATGTCTATTCAAGACCTTTGCCCATTTTTGAATTGGGTTGGTTTTTGTTGTTGTTGAGTTGTAATTCTTTAGCTATTTTGGATATTAATTCATTGTCAGATATGTGATTTGCCAATATTTTCTTCCACTCTGTAAATTGTCTTCTCACTTTCTCAACAGTGTCCTTTGATGCACAAAATGTCTTAATATTGATGAAGTCTAATATATCTATTTTTTCTCTCATTGCCTGTGCTTATGGTGTCTTATCCATAAAATCATTGCTAAATACAGTGTCATAAAATTTTTCTCCAAAGTTTTCTTTTAAGAGTTTTGTAATTTTAGCACCTAAGTTTAGGTCTTTGATCCATTTTGAATTGCTTTTTAGAAGTGTGTGTGTGTGTATGTGTGTGTGTGTGTGTAGTATTTTTTTCTTTTAACTTTCAAAATATATTGTCCCATTGTCTTTTGCTTTGCCTGGTTTCTGCTCACAAGTCTACATTCTTATATTTGTTACATTGTAGTAATCTGCTCCGTGTATGTGTGTGTCTATTTATCAAATTTATCAAAATGCATTTTACTGTATTTTGTTGTATTCCTTCAAAGAGTGGTGAACTTTATTCTTGTAAGCATTTAAATTGCTGGTAAATCAGTTTTATTTCTCAAACTGATTAGTGTGTGTATACTTGGCTTTTAAAATGTCTTGAATATAGTACAAGAAGTCTTTTTATCTACTGAATATCACATGTGTTCAATGAGGTCTCTTCACGAGTCCTAGTTGGGACTTGAACAATTCTCAGTACTGTGTAAACTCTGGAAATTTTACAGCTTATAATTTTTATTCGCAGAAGTTATTCTTTGTTTAGACTCATGGTTTTTCCCCTTATGGGCATTTAGTCAAATACTCGGGGGGAACTTATGCAGATTTCTGGAGTTGTTTCTTGGCATAGCTTCTTCTTTGGTACTCCACTCTGCAAATTCTGGTTGCCCCGATCTCTCCAAACTCCGACCTCCACCTCCTCAGCCCAGTGATTCTTGTAGGTTCTGTAGTTTCATCTTCTTCTGGTGTGGTTCTGCAACTGTCTCCAGATAGGAAACCAGGGTGATTGTAGGGCTAATCTCCTACGTTTCCTTATCTCAGGCATCAGTCCTCCATTGCCTGTTGTCCAGTGTATAAAGTTAGTTGTTTTACATAATTGCGCAGTTTTATGGTTGGTTGTACTTGAAGGTTAACTCTAAAGTCTGTAAAAACCTTTTAAAGAAAGAATATTGACCTTCAATTCAGAGGGCATATGTTCTATTCTCGATTTGTGCACAATTACAGATGTTTTACCATTTCTAAAATATGGGTTTCAAAACATCTACATCCCAGTTCTGAGTTTAGGCATCCCATCCTTAGGAGGCCTTTCCTGGGGTTTTGTTGGCTCGACCTGGTGTCTCTGTCATGCTTTCCCAGTACTCTGGATCTCTTGTTTGCCATCCCCATCTTATTTGTAATTATGTATTAAATGTCTGTCTTCCTGAGAGACCGTGAGCTCTAAGACGGCAGAAGACATTCTGTCAGTCTTGCTCGCTACTCTGCAGAGCCTACAGCATGGCCTTGCACATAGCCTTTCAGCAAATATTTATGGAATACATATGTGTACATTGAAAAGTAAATTTAATATCTATTATTATTACCGACTTTGTAATCTTGGAAAATATCTCATGAAAACTCTGTTCCAGAGGTTCCCTTATCGGGAGATTGAAGAAGTGAATTGGTATTATTAAGGTCCTTTACACTAAAATTTGTTTCTCTAATTTTATTTGATTCTCACAAATATCTGATAAGGAAGAAAAAAATAGTCATTTTAATTTTCAGATTAGAAGTGAGAAATTTTTTCAAAGAGATTGAGCAACTTTTCTAAGATTACACAACTAATTAGCAGAGAAGCTGGAGCTCAAATTTGTTTGGCAAATAATCATATTGTATTTTGAAATATCACTTTTGCTGTAGCTTAACCCCTTCTTAAAAAAAAAAAAGCAAACGAAAAATTTTTGTGTTTATATCCTGCTTCCTTATCTAGATTGTGAACTTCTTGAAGGTCAGAACTATGTATCATACATTTTTGTGATTTTCCCAAAGCCTTAAATGTGGTCTATAAAGAGTAGTGGCCAGCAAATGATTTGATATGATTCTCTATAGGAAAAGTGAGTAAGGGTTGAACATCTGGAAAGATTTCCCCTTACCTGTCTCTGTACCCCATGTACCATGCAGGATTTATGCCGTGGTAAGTGATCAAAGCTGGTTGTTAAGCCAACAAATGATGGATCTAGCACAGTGATAAGTTTCGAAGTCCCACCATCTGGGTCCTCCAGTCTCAAGGCTGCCATACCACAGTCAAAGTTCTCTCCAGAAAGATGTTACTGGACTGTCTAGGTATGGGTGTGTGGAATCGAACCTCCCTGGTTTGTTTCTCCTCTTCCCGCCTTTATTGCATCCTTTACTCTGGCACCACATGAATTTTTCTCAAAGCTTTACTACTCAGGGGTGAAAACCTCATGTGCTTTTTAGGGCTAGACAGATAATATAAATATGTAAATCTGTGGTTATAAAACAATAGAGCAGGTAATTCCTTTAGCAAACTAGAATTGAGAAGGCCTTACCTATAGGCAATTTATTAATTTGTAAATTCTAAAAAAAGAAGAAAAATACCTTCCAGAGCAAATAAAGCATTTGTGCATTGAACTAAACCTATGGTCTGCAAATCCATGCCCCTGTTGGGATAATACAATGCAGTTGCTCAAATAATTTCCAGGTATTCTACCTAGCTATCTGGAAATACCCAGATTTCTCTAGGCACACAAGCTGCTCCAAAGTTAGGTCCCAGCTCACCTTTTCAGTTTCTTTTCCCCTCTATTCCCTTATACATCCCCTTGCATTCCTGTCCAACTCTGCTATTGATTGTCCCCTGAGCAGACAGCCCCTTGCTGCCTGAGTCTGTGCGTGTCACCTGCCAGCCTGCAGTGTGTCTGGGTGCTCTGGGTGCTGGAATCTGAGCTGCCTCAGCTGCACCCGCCACAATGAGACTTTTTCTAACGGCTCCTGAAGAATGCATGTATGCCTTTCCCTTTTATGTCCATAGCCCTGTAGATGCAATTTATATTGACTCTCGGAGGCATTCTCTGTGTCCTTGCCACCAAGTTACAGGTAAGAAACTAAAACACTGAAATCTAAGTGAATTGACTAAGGCCAAATCTGGAGAAGCGACTTGTCTGTGAAATTTTACCTGGACTTGTTTACTTAGTATTTCTGTGCCTTCCCTATCAGTTTTAAATCTATTTGTGGGCCCCTTTGCAACGTTTGTACTATCCATTTACTTCACAGTGTTTGGCACACAGTGGATGATCAATGAATCTTTGAGAGTTGAATGGAGTTTATGCTCACTAAGGGTGTGTGTGTGTATGTGTGTGTGTGTGTGTGTGTGTGTGTGTGTGTGTAGAGCAGGGAACAGGGTCTAGAGCAAGCGGTAGGGTAGCAGGAAGAAGGAGGGTTTTTAAACCTAGGGAATACTTTTTGGGTAATACAGTGTTATTATTTCTCCACAATAGGCACTAGCAGCTGAAATTAGCATCCAGAGTTCGTTCCCTTCAAACTTGTTGTTTTTCATCTTTAATTTTCTCATTGATGATGGCTACATGCCACCCACTGGCCAGTCTCTGTCTTTAACTCACTACTGGATCCACCCCTCACTCTTTCTCATTCTTCTTGTTAATCTGCTTGAATGCAATCCAAGCCTTTGACACAATAAAGGCTTTGCCGACGTACACTATGCCGGTGACATCACGGTTTCCTAAGCAACAATCAGTCTGCTGTGTAGAAACTCTAAGGATAAAAGCTGTTAAGTGAGTGATGTGTGTGTGTGTTCATGCATACCTGAAAAGAAACACGCACAAGTGTCCATGCACACCCACTAGTCAATTTTTCTGAAGAACATCAACAACAAAATTCCACTGCAGCGTGCACAAGATGTCTCAGCAGATGAAGTGGTTTCCATGGAAATGTATCAGCACGTTTTGCAAAAACACTTGTTCTGCACGTGAGAACAATGGGAAATAGTGGCTTGAATCCCATGTGAACTCACACCACTGCCAGTGGGAGCCTGGAACATGGCTTGGGCAGAAGCGAGCTGGGGTGTAGGAAGTAGGGTCTATTACACCTGCATGCCTTTGTTCCTTTTCGTCAGAGACTCCAGAAGCTGTGAGCTCTCTGAGGCTGGGCACTGCACCTTGAGAGTCATGATGGTTGTTACATTGTTTTTATTATTTATCAGCCACGTATAATTGCTTTATCTACATTATCTCATTTAATTATCACACAACCTTAAGTATGAGGTAGGTGTTATTAAGTCCTTTCTACAGTCAAAGAAGCTTGGGCTCAGATTGACTGGGTGTTTGAGCCAAGGTCTCAGATGATATTAAATAAATGTAGTAGTTGAGAGAGCTGAACCCAGGTCTGCATGACTTCAAAATGATACCTTATTGGCTCAAGGCCTTGCCTCTGTAGATGTTCAGATGAATGATGGGTGCAGGAATAAATGAGGGCAGATGGGAAGATGTTGGAGAAAGGCAGATGTTGTTACTGTGACATCTCTGCCCAGGCGCGGGAGGGGGTCTCCGGCTGGGCACCGCGGATCTACCAGACACACGTGCTAGCAAAGGGAGGGGTGGGGCTCGCTGACTGCACTGCTCAACTGAGCCTTTGCCACACCTTCCTAGGACATTGATTGGCAGGCCCTAGGAGAACAGCCCACTTCGGCCAGCTGAAGCTGAGCCACTAATCTCAGTTCAGAAGCCCACTGAGGAGTAGACTTTGTCTCCTCCTGAACGCTTCAGTACAAGAGCCATGGATTCTGGGCCACAGGCCTGGACTTCTCAGCCCCCTTCTCTGGCTCAGCTGAGACCAGCCACATGGGAGATATTTCTGAACACAGACGATGGTTTAGAAGCTGTCATCGGAGGATGGTTTAAGAGCTGTCAGCTTCTAGTTAACAGAAGCAATGAGTAGGTCTTCCAATACCAGAGCAGAGGGGACAGTGGGAAGAGAAATTTTCAGCAACTACAGACTCCTCCTATGAGTTTAAAAAAGAAAAAGACAAAATTCCTCTTTTGCTAAATGTTTACACTTTCTTCCATGGCCTTTCAATGGAATCACTTTACCTTAGGATCCACCACTCAGACCGGACACAGTCTTGCTCAACCCAGAGGTTCATGGGTTCATGTTCCTCTGGGACCCAGGGCAGGGCCCAGTCACTGCAGGTGCAAACCTGGGGAAAGGCCTGGCACTGCCAACCGGAACATCCCTCAGACCAGCATCCCTGCATCTCCTGGCTGTGACTCTGTCTTGGCGTTCCATTCTGGACTCCTCACCCGCAACCATGGTCCCCACCAGGACGTGACAGAGAGGACCAAAAGCTGCCCACAGCAGGGGGAGCTGCGGGGCCTGAAGGGACCAATTTTGCTTCTGGAGGGAGCAGTTGTGCGGGAGGCCTCCCCGTGAAGGGGGCACACCGCTCGGGCTGTGTGGGACAGCTGCTGGCTTCTAGTCCTGGCGGAGAGAGGAATGGAACAACCGTGTCTGATACTTCACATTGTAAAAATCAAGGAACATTTCTGGACCAGTGCTATGGGCTATGTGCTATTGAGGATTTTTTAAATTATTTGATAAGTAATACTTGTATGTATTTATGGGGTACAATGTGATACTTTGATTTACATATACACTGTGTGATGATTAAACCAAACTAATTAACATAGCCATCACCTCATATACTTACTATTTTTCTGTAGCCAGAGCATTTAAAATCTCACCTTTTAGCAATTTTGAAATGTATAATACCTTATTAACTATAGTCATTATGCTGTGCAATAAAGCATCATAACTTATTTTCTGGTGAGGTTTTTTGCTGAGTTTTTGCCCCAAATATTCTTACAACCTATATGGTGTATATAAGTGTGTGTGTGTGTATTAGCTAAATATTTTTTCAAGAAAGAATACATGGTTTGATTTGGACTGAAATCAAGCTCTTCAAACTATGCTTCTCCATTTCAATAAGAAATTCTATTTGAAATTTCTATTTTTGGCCCACCTCCAGTTTTCACAGGTTGCAGTGTAGCCTATTCAGGGAACCCAAGAACAGCCTGCAGCCTACTGCATTAATGATGTATTTCACATCCTGCTCTTTCTCACTGTGCTCTGGGAATAAAGTCTTTCCCCGGCCTCCCCATCTGTCTGCCAGCTCTGCTAACTCCAGACGGCCGGCCGGTGTCCCACTGACCACATTCTCTCCCACGCGGTCACACCCTACCTGCTGAGGCTGAGGGAAACACACTCTCCTAGAGGCCGGTGAGTGGGGATTGGGCAAGGTCATGTCCCTGGATGGCGAAGGGACGTTGGCACAAGCCAGGTAGGAGGGGGGCTGGGCGATCACAGCCCGCTATGACCAAACAGGAAAAACTGCTGTTTTTTGTGGGAACAAAGAGAGGAGGACTTTTATTTCTAGAAGACATTATCTCATCTCCTATACTAATCCTAGATCTAGCAATGGCATTTATGACAAATTTGCCTTCAGGATGAAACAGTTATCTATTTAAGAGCCTTTATTTCTAAAAGAGAACAGAGTTGGACTCTGAACAAGTTACAGAGTGTCTCAGGAACTGGCAATCTGTCTTGGAACAGCAGCAAGAACAGCTTTGAAAAACAAAGAGTGCTGACATTTCCGGGTCCAAAACGCACTCTAGGGAAGGTGGCCACGGTAACTCGAGCACCAGCCTCCACCTGCGGCCACTAGGGAAAGAAGACATCCCTCTGATCTTGTTTCCCCCAAATCTTCATTCCCGTTTGCTGAGATGTTTTGGTAAGTGCCACGGTCTCTGTGATTCACTAGGTCTTGACTTAAAAACAGTGTTCAATTTTCGCACCAATCCTTGGCGATCTACCCAGCAAAAGCAGCTCGTGAGGAAGAGCTAGCCGTGCTTCCTGTAGCATTGGGACATACATGCTCATTACCAAGAGTGGGAGATGATCTTGTGATGGCTCCAAATAAACATTAAATAAATATGACAGCCCCCAAGGCCTGCACGGGATCCCCAGAGAGGACAGGCACCGTACCTGTTTACAGCGTCCTAGTGGTGACCTTTGTCCTTCTGGAGGGGCAGGCCTGGGACGTCCACCGTGGCTGTTTGTCCTCCCAGGACACACACGTTCCGGGGCTTCCCACTGGGCTGATGTTTACCTCGTGGCAGGAAATCACGGTCTCCTCCAAGGCACTGAGTGGGCTGGCTGAGGATGGAGGGATTCAGGTGAACAACACAGCTCAGGTGTGAATGCGAGTAAATCCTCCACCTTCATACCTGTCTGCTTTTGCTTTGAAGATTTGTGGGAAAGCTGCTGTCCATGTGCCTCTGACCGCAGCGAGTGGCGGAGGCCGATGTGCAGGGGAAAGAAAGGGAGGTGGACAGTGGTGGGGACGGAACGTGGAGATACAGATGGAATACGGGGGGAGGGGGACGGAAGACAGAGATAGGGACAGGGAGATAGAGGGGGTGTGGGGAGATAAAGAGGAAAACAAGAGGGAAAAGGGAAGGAAAGGAAGGATCAGAAAGTGCATGGTGTGGAGGGTGTGGAGGGAAGAGAGACAGAAGGCAAGAAGAAAGCTCTGCTTAGAGGATTAGATGAAAAGAATTAACCAGAGAACCTGGGAAGTGAAAGAGAAATGGGTGTAGAATAGAGGGGAGGAGAGCTGCAGCCGAAAGCTGAGTAGAGGCAGAGCAGCCAGCTCTGGTGTGTTCCCAGGGCAGGATGGAGGCCGTGGCTGTGCCACAGAGAACTGCACCAGCCCAGCCCCGCGCTCCTGCCCGTGGCCGGACTGCCCTGCAATTAAGAACCCACAGGCTCATTTCCCAACTTTGATGTGTCTGGATGTGGGGATCATGCAGGGGCTAGAAGGTGGTCTCTTCATGAAGGTGCATGGTGGCCACATCATGTGATGGTCCAGGAGCACCTTGCTGAGAAGGGAATGACTTCCTTGAGGGCAGCCAGGCTCTCGGCCCAGGCAGGCTGGCTCAGAAGCTCCCTGTCACTGAGCTGCCTGGTGAGGCCAGCAGTCTGGTAACACAGAGGGCCATCTGCACAGGAGATCTCTAGGCTGGGGGCAGGGACGACAAAGGTCATCAGGTCCAGAACACTGTTCCTATTACACCCCATGTCCCTCAGTTGGGAAGGACAGGAGTGTAGAGCTCAGGGAGAAGAAGGGGGGAAGTGGGGAGCTACCAGAAAGAAGTGTCCCTCTCCTGCATGCCCACCAGGCCGTCTCATCCCCATGCAATAACAATCTTGCTTATAACTACGAAGACCTGAACATGATAGGACATTCCAAGGTCAGTTCCAAGGTCAGTTCCTTTGTAATTAGGAAACCCACGGTCTAGTCCAAGCTCTGCCTTTTATCAATGGGATACATTTTATTATAAGTTAGCTAATCTTTCTGAGCCTTAATTTCTTCACCTATGAAGAGGTATTAATGGAGCACACCCTGCAGATTCACTGCAGAGAAAAACAGCTATTTAGGGCCTGTGCCAGCAACCCTTCTGGCATACAGTTTGTGACAATACATGAAAGCTTTTTGTCACTGCTGTCTATAAAGAACCTGGTGGTCTAAACAGCCATTCATGTAAACCACATTTCACTCAATGCAGATAACCAAGAGGAAACATTTCCTGATTAATTATTTTATTAACAAATACTATTATGGATTATGCTTCATTTTATATGCACCCCTTCACCCCCACCCCGCCAAAATGTGCTCCTTTTCTGCATCCCCAGATAGAGTAGGCAGGTCCCACAGAAGCTCTGCAGTCAAGGAGAGGCCCTTAGACATAAAGCAGCTGCTCCCGCGATGACCGGAGAGTTCATTCTCCCACTTCCCCCTGACTTGTGTGACTAAAATTGAATCAGCAGAATTCAGCAGATTAAGAAAATTGGTGTCATCCCACAGCTTCATTACCTTGTAAGAGATAATGGCACCTCCAGATCCCAGAGGGCAATTACCAACTATAACACATCATTCATGAGCAAACCACACATATCCGCCTCCTCCCTGAGCTGATTCCCTGCCACCCACCCTTAGTGCAGAGGATTCTACTTTCAGAGAGCACCTCCCAGCCCAGCAGTGTAGTGGATGCCCTTTCTCCTACACGTCCCAATCTTTGGCAGGCACAGCTACTGTCTTGGCCATAGAGCATAAGGACTGACTTAGCACCTAAAACCAAAATGAGATGATACCTTTGCAAAAAATGTTATTTATTGTCTTAAGGAAGCAAATTACAAAAAGGAGTGGGGTACATCTGTGCCTCATGGGTGACTTCATCCAGGACACTGCAGGCCACCAGGAATATCTCCACCTTTCATTTATGGTCTCTACAGAGTGGCTTAGGACATAGGACCAGCTCTCCTACTCTCCTATGTCTCTAGTTAAAAAAAAAAAAAAGCAAGAAAAGTTTTCAAGTTTTCAGGAGCCTTCCATCTTCCAGTAGGATGAGGAGCAGGGGAGAAGATAACATGTACTTCCCTTGATAGACAAAGCAAAACATCGATTATGACAGTGTTGTGATTTTTGGAAGCAAATCTAACAAGGACAGTCGCCTTTTAATGTCAGGAGACCCTAACTCGGATCTTCTGGTTTCTCTGCTCTCTCTATTTTCCCATTGGAATTGTGGATCATGAGGGCTCAGCCCCTGCAGGTTCACTCAGTGCTGATGCTGGGTGAGTCAGAAGAACAGGAACACAAACTAACTCACCAACTGAAGAGTGGCCATCTGACTTCGCAAGCTCTTCCTCCTCTAATTATCCTCAATCTTCATGGCTGGGCCCCAGGCCATCTTTTTCTCATTTGTCCAAACTCTTTTATGGAGGATCATTCAAGTCATTATATACTATTAGAAATAGATGTGAATGACACACATATATGTCGCCAGCACATATTTGTCTTCTGAGCTCCAGACCTATATGTTCAAGTGCCTTCCTGATTCCTCTCCTTGGATATTTCAAAAGCTCATTAATCACATCATGTCAAAAGTTAGATTAGTGACCCTTCCCTGCTCCATCCTCCAACCTGGTCATCCTCTTCTCTGTCTATAATTGCTGTTCTTCCACCAGCAAGAACTTGAAGCATGACAGTCACCCTTGACTTCTCCTTTAGTCCCCGTATCCAATACCTTACCAAATACTTTACTGACTAAACATTTATGAAACATATCCATTTGTCTATTCTTCAACCATAATTTTAGTCCAAGCTATAATCATTTCCTGCCTGAACTGCTGAGAGGGCCATCTGTTTGGTCTGATGTCCTATCCCCACCTGCACCAAAAGTGACATGTTCAAAACTCAGCTATGGCAATGCTGATCACGTTGTTAAAAACTCTTCAGTGGCTCCTTATTACTTTCAGGATGAAGCTACGTGTTTTTCGTGTTACCTGTGAAACAGGTAAAGGCAGAGATGGAACCCCACATAGATTCAACTGCAATGTGTCCTGCATAATGCAAGGTGATAATTTCAGCTCCAAGGCCAGAAGAAAATAGTTGGGGCATAGGACATTTGTCTTACTTGGCCTGTGTTCAGGGAATATTAGAGATCTTTGGGCATCTGGCCCTCTAATCAATAGTACATAAAATATGTAAAGCATGGTTCCTGCTTCAAAGAAAGAACAATAGATCTTTAAAAACTTCTCATGTCAATGAGAAGACTCTAATCACAGAAATCAGTAAGACTTCCAGAGGCAAAGGAAACAAACAGTTTATTCGGAGATCTAGAATAAACTGGCCTGTGACAATGTATTTCTGTATATATGGAGGTTATATACATGCACATGAATCTTGGAGGGTATCCAAAGATGGTAAGAAGTTCATGTGGATTACAAGTCAGCTAAAAATAATTTTGCTGTTAAGTCTCATCTCAGCAGATATTAATTACTTAACAATCCATTTAGCATAGTGGTTAAGAACATGACTCGGGAGTCAGAGTACCCAGTCAAATTCGGGCCCTACTACTGACTCATTGCAGCACTCTGGGCAAAGGACTTGACCTAGCTGTGCCTCAGCTTCCTCAGTTATGAGAGGGATGGTAATGACAGTACCTACCCCCTTAGAGCTACTGAGAGGATTAATTAAATTCTGTGCAAAAGCGCTTAAAACAGTACCTGGCATATAATAAGCACTATATAAAATTTTAATATTTTTATGGGGGGGTAGGTGGAATAATTCTTCTACCAAAGGGCATGCTATGGCCTAATCCCTGGAATCTATGAACAAAATCTATCACTTTGTGGCAAAGGGACTTGGCAGATGTGATTTCAGGTAGGGACCTGCGGTGGGGAGATGTGAGAGGCTGTGTTTGGAGTGGGCCCCCACGAGGAGAGCTTTTAGGCCTGGAATGGCGAATACTTGCACATATGCTTCCGCTCTCCCATGAACAATTGCTCAGAGCCTCCTTCCCACCACCCCCGTCTACCTGCATCAGGACGCGGACGCTACGTCCGTCTCCACCCATCTCTCCAGGCACTGGAGAACCAAACTAAAGTCATTTTCCTCTTCTGAGTCTGATATGGCTGAAAGGCATGTCAGTGAAGGAAACAGTAAGGGGAAGCAGTAACAGGCTGACTGTGGGGAAGCCTGCGGAGGACAGACCAGAACCAGGGGTGGGCAAAGGCAAAGGGTAACAGTGGAAAATGGTTCTGGGGAAGTAAAGATAACAGCAACAGTGACAGACAGCATTCATTCTGTATGTGTTATATACTAGGCACTAGTCCTCCCACTTAACTCTTACTCTCGATTCTTACCACTCTGTGAGACAAGTACCATAGCTATTTCTATAACACAAATGAGGGAACTAAGGCATGGAGCTATTAAGTGCCCTGCACGAGGACGCATGCCTGGTGAGTCATAGATCTGGTAGATCTGGGGTTCAAACCTGCAAAGTCTTATACGCTAAGCCCCTTCCCTATGCTGCAAATAGACCTGGATTAGATCGTGGAGTATCTTGAGTGACAGGATTTATTCTCTGGTAATGTGTAACTACGAAAGACTTTTGGATAAGATGTGGTCGCATGAGAGCTGGGCTCCTGCAAGCCTGATCCAGCGTCAGTGCACGGCTACACTCAGTGGACGCGAGAGGTAGAGAGCAGCCTGCAGGAGGTTTTCCAGTGGAGGAAACGGACGACGAGGCAGGCAGAGAGTTGGGAGGGTGGTGATATTTGAGCTGAAAGATGTGCCTGAGCTGCTTATCTGGGAATCACTTTAGAAAATTGTCAGGCCAAGTTTGAATTAAGCACAGAAGAATCAATTTATGTAGCTATAAAAGTTCAGAGTGGGTGGCTGAGTTGGTTGCTTTCATAGACTCTAAATTGAGTAATGCCGTGTCAGAGAAGAAGCCTCAGCCACAGAATTTATCTGCAGTATCTTCTTCAGGGTGTAAATACATTTTTATTAGTTTTATGCACATAACCATAAGGAATTAGACAACCAGAGGGAAAAAGAATCTCATAAAATCGGCAATGGTTTTAAATGGTTTACTAACAGAGCTTACCAGGTGTCAGGGTATCAGGGCACTTTCGAGATGATTCTTGTCAGCATCCTCCCCTGTCTCCTGGTCATCACTCTGCACAAGCTCAGTTGATTTTGTAGATTCATCCTTAAAACCACCATGGTCACAGCATCTCAGGACAGGGACAGGCACAGAAACCCCTCCTTCCATTTTCTTTCCCACAAGCTAAGCCATCCTAGAACACTGATCTCTCTGCTGCAGATTTTTTTCCAGCCAAGGACCTTAACTATGGGTTCAATGTGTGATTCTCAGTCTTGGGACCATCTACTAGCTCATTATATGGAGATCAGTTGCCAAAAGCACCACCCATAAGAGCGGTCTGTTGGAGAACTGGTTGAGGTTTGGCATTAGGCAGTTTGACTTCATCCTTAGAAGCAACTGCAGAAAATATTTGCAATGTTCCGTGTGCTGAGAAGTCAGTCAACAATTCTTCACCTGCCTGTACTTTTGTTTCAATGGGAACCTTTGGATACAAATGCCTATGTCCCACCCTAAGCTGACGGATCGAGAAAGTTTTGGCTGATTGATGCCCAGGTTTTAGTATTCTTTAAAGCACTCTCCAACAAGTCTAATTTGTATTCAGAGCTAAGAAATATTGTGCTAGACTCTTTGAAAGATGCAAATAAACTATGATTCCTGCCCACAGAGAGTTTGCTTTCCAATTGGGGGAGAACTTGTGAACACAGGGATTATTGGCCACAGCAAGTGGCAGATGCGAAACGCTGAGAGCTGTCACTGAATAAAAACAGTCAGGAGACGTACAAATATGAGGTCATGCAGGCAGGCTTCATGGGAGAGGCGGGACTTGTGCTGGGAAGGGGAGCAGAGTTAGGACTTAAACAAATGGAGGTGTACCTGTGATGGGGGAACCCCGAGAGCAAATCCACCGTGGTGGAAACAGGAAGTGGTTCCATGCTTTGAGGACTTTTTTCCACACTTACAGGAATCCGAACAGATGAGATGGTCTCCTGGCTCTGTTAGGGATGGACTATTGGTCCTACTTCCTGCCCACTGCTCCCCTAACGGACTGTAGGGTTAAATAATGCCTGCCCCTGTCTCCTCTTGGGTAGGTGAGGGCAGAGGAGAGATGGAGAATGGTTGGAGCTGAGAAGACGGTGAGGTATTGTGGCTTCACAAGCTTTGAACTAATCTGTCTCTGAGCCCTTTGCGTTTTCCCTAGCATGATGGTTCTCAAACTACAGGGCCGCTGAACACGTCCCTGAGCCCCACTCTCAGGGTTTCTGATTCAGCAGATCTAGGGTAAAGGCCAGGCATCTTGATATCAAACAAATTCCCAAGTGACAGTGATTCTGGGCCCTGAAACCACTTCGAGAGGTGCTGGGACAGCATTTCGTCTTGTGTCCTGTGTTAGTATTTATGAAAGATCTTTTTGAAAGTCTCCACCTCAGCTACGCTAAAGGGAAGGGAAGACAGAAGTGTAGGTTCACTCCCGGATGACCCAGACCTAAAGGTGATCACACCCTCCCTGGGGCCTGCTCCGTGGTGGCTGCAGGAGCCAGCACAGGGGACATCTATGGCTAAAGAGATGCAGTTACACATTTGTGTAATTACAACCTGGAGCGTTTGGTAGTTTGCTTCAATTACAGAAATGGCTTCCTTCTCACATGTCAGGGTATCCAGGGAGTTGTGGCCACACGTGGGGGTCTTGATTAGGGGGAAGAAAGAGGTATGCAAGAGGGAGAGACTGAGGCAAACTTTCTGGAGAGTCTTAGATTAGAAATTAAAAGGCATAGATTTGAACAAATGTTCTATGTTTGTCAGTAGAATGATTTCAATCTTGTCATTTATTCTCCCTGAGCCTTGCTTCTAACCTTTGAAATAGGGCTGCTGATGAAGACACATTGATTTTGCCTGCACAAAAGGCTGCACCTCAGATCAGGCCTCGTGTCTCTTCCCACAGCAAGCCCCAAACACGACCTTGGACCTCCTCTGTCCAGTGGCAGGAGGGTGAGCAGCAACGACCTGTCTCGCATTCCTTGTGGTAGTGGTTACAGCCCCAAGGATATTCAGGGTACAGAATGCAGAGGTCACTATTCTTGGTGTCCTTCTCCTTATCATAGGAGACGAATGTTTGGGAGCTGGCGGGCACAAAGGAGGAGAGTGGTGGAGAGAGGGCTTCCTGGAGGAAGTCACCTTGGAGCTGAGCCTTGAGTAAATGATGGTTTGCCAGGCAGTCAGGAAAGGAAGGCCATTCTGCCTGGAGAGAGCATCGCGTACAATCCTAGTGATACTGAAACACGGGATGGCATGACCAGTGAGTGTCCAGTGACCATGTGAAGCCACAGCATGCGTGCTCGCTGGTGGAAAGGAGGGAGCAGAGTGAGTCAGGAGAGGCCCTTGCATGCCTTGCCGGGTAGCAGCAGACATTGGCCAATGTTGGGTGTTGTCTTTTATCCAAGCAAGTGACATGTTGGCCATGCCAGCCTGGCACAATTTCCCCACTGGTTTTGCCCATCTCAGCTCCTGTCTGGCCTCTGACGGTGACCACTGTGGTCACCTGGGCTGGTGCCTGAGGGTAGGGGACAATCTCTTCTACTCTGGAAGGATGGGTCCCCCTGCTGCCGGGGGTGAAGTCCCTGTCTCTGAACACAACTCAGTGAACCCACCAGCCAAACACATGTTAATCTCTTGTAGGTGCAGGACGGTGCTGGACAAAGAAGGCAGAGAGAGAAGGGATGCTCAGGGAAGCCTCTTTTTATAATCTTGTAGAAAAGAAGAGGGAAAAAATGTATGTTTATTAGGTTTCTGCGATTTGGCAAACCCTTCACAAAGATTTTATTTAAAATGCACAACAGCTCTGTAAATCAGTATTATTATTCCCATTTTGTAGATGAGGACACCAAGGCTCAAGGATGCCACATAACCTGCGTAGGCCAAGACTGAGAGGGCGCAGGGTGAGATGTCTATCAACGAATGCGATGAACGGCAAACCCCAACTAGTGTTGTTCTCCATGTTGATCATGGCGTTAAAGCAAGGTAAAGACCCTCACGTGGGAATAAAGCCTGAGGGGGTTTCATAAGGGGAAGGGGCATAAATGACGCTTGTGGGAATAGGGACAGTGACTCACCACTGAAGGCGAGCTGCTGAGCCTGCTGGTCCCTGCCTCTCAGGGCTCGAGCCCGTCCCCTCCCAGGAACAGCCTCTGTGCTGTCCCTGACTCTGGCCTCCACCCCCAGCAAACTCTCCACACCGGGAACAGAGAGATAGCAAAGCACTTGGCCCCAGCCTGACATGGAGTAAAAGCTGGGTCACCACCTGCTGTTGCTGCTGCTTTAAATAGTAGTGGGACGCAGGCCACAGTGTGTCCTTCCTTAAACACCGCTATTACTTTCTATTCCCCGTCATAGGAAATCCTGCATTCCTGGCCTCTCCCACCCTCCCACCTCCCTTCCGTCTCGTCAGGCTGAACCACTGCACTTCTGCACACCAGACAGCTTGTGCTGGGGCCTCTGCACGCTTCCGTTCCTTCCGTGCCCCTCAGCCTGTGAACCCCTTGTTGCCTGGTCCACCCAACCAGCTTCTCCACCCAGACAGAACCTCCTCCCGGAAGCCTTCCCTGACCCCTCGCTTGGTCACTCATTCCCTTCACGATGTGTTTCCTTCCATCCTGACAGTCCCCATGGTCCACAGTGATGGCTGAGGTGTCTGTCTACCCAGGGCATGGTGACCTCCTTTAGTCAGAGACTGTGTTTTACTGACATTTCATGCCCATCACCTGCACAGCTTAAGATCCACGGTGGATCTTTTGCAAATGTTGGCAAAAGGAAGGAACACTTTCCCCCTTGGGAAGACACTTTTCTTCCTCAAGTTCTGCCTTTGACAAGCTGTTCTCCCACCCACCCACCCTTCAAGGCCGGGCTTAAGGAATCACTCACTCTTTCCTTGGGTTCTCTGCTGCTGGTCTCTTGTGCTGCTATGACATTTCTGTCCTTGTAATATTCCAGACGGCCTATGCTCCTGTCTCCCTGTGAGCTTGCGGAGGGCAGGAGCTGTCTTGCTTGTATGCTCAGCACATGGTCAGGCAAGCTGTGGGGACTTGGGGAACATTTTCTGATTAAATGATTGGTTGATTGATTGATTTGATTGACTAGATAAATGAAAAGAACATCTGCACTGGTATCCAAAATATATGCCACTGTGAGTTTAAGGAGGAAGAAAAGCCACTTTTAATGTGTGGAATAAAAACCAAACAGACCTTAATGTCTGTGTTTGCACCATCGGACACTAGCTTTAAATAAGGCAAACTTAGGGAAGAGTTGTGGAAATACACCAGTGTGCAGCTACCTGCCTCTCACCCCTGCTTTCAAGGGAACACACTTTGCCCACAGGCTAGTACGAGCTCGTGGGTAAGGCAGTGACATATCGGAGTGCTGTAATAGGAAAGTGTACTCATTTTAGCGTACTCACTTCCTTGGGGGAGGTGAAGCTAAAGAAAATCAGAATGATTGTCTCCAGTAAGACCTGGGAATCGGTCCCCTAGGGCTGTGAAAACTGTTCCATGCTGAACAATTTATTTAACTGGGTTGGCTTGCTGAGTAGGTGCCGGGATGGTTTAGATGAAATTTGGAGGCTCTGTCTCCCAAATTGAATACCCGATTTTTCTCCTTTGAGTTTTCAGTGGCTCGTGTGGCTGAGCCAGCAAGCAGCTCTCCGGGGCCGGGGAGGGGAACTTCCCCACTCTGGGCACTTCTGCTCCTCACTGTCATCCAAGCTGGAAACCCATTCTGTGGTTTCTGAGCCACTGCAGGTTTGAGTCAGCCAATGATAGTGGTTCAGTCTACTCTAGCACATGCAGAATTTCCATCAAGAACAATCACTTTGGGCCTTGACTACAAACTGCATTTCACTATGATATAGCAGGTGTTTGTGCCTGTGCTATTTATTGTCACCTACATCCTCAGGCCGTAAGCAGAACCAGGACTTCTGCTTCAGTTCTTAGGACAGCGCTGCGTTTTTCCTCTGGCCTATTTATGGAAGCATTTGTGTAAGTTCTGTGTTGTCTCCTCCTTACATGATTGAATGGATTCACTGGCGAATACTTTCTGGCCTGAATTTCTGTGTGAGAGAAGGTTTTAGATCACTTATTTAATTTCTTCAATACCCACTGAAAGTAAAATGACTTTTCTCATTATTCTATACCAGCTCTGAAAAGTTGTGCTATCCTAGGAGTCTTTCCATCCCATCTAATTACTCACACTGCCTGACACAACGTTGCTCTCTTATTAGAGACTGTGATCTGCATGGTCTGTATTTGATGGCACCTTTTTCCATCTTGGGACCAGAAAATTGTCTTTTTTCTTTTCTTTTCCTTTTCTGTTACATCAGTCTCTCCAGGGGCTTTATCTATTTCATTAATCTGTTTTGAGAACCAACCCTTGATTTTGCTGACTATCTGTACTAAACATCTGCTTCCATTTCACTAATTTCTGCTTGTACACTTATTTTTTTCTGATTCTCGTATTTTGGCACTTAGCGCAATGCCAGGTGGGCAGTAACTGCTCCATAAATGTCAGTATCACTGCTGCAAAGAACATATGAAAATCTCAAAGGAGGGTGTCTACTGTAAGAGTTTACTAAAAATTAGAACTTTTACAACTTCTTAGGTAATGAGACCTCAGAAAACTCTAAATCCATTTGAGCCCATCCAAACTTTTACTATCACCATTATGCATTTAAGTCCATATGTATTTGAAAACATACAAGATATCATTATTACTATATAGAATTAATATTTATTTATATTTAGCTAATATATTTGTTCTTTCCATTGCTCGTTATTCCTTCTGGAATCTTTATGTTTCCACCTGGAGTCTTTTTGCTTCTGCTGAAAACTCTCCTTAAGTCTTTTATTTACTGTGCATCTTCCAATAATAAATTGTCTCCATTTATCTACATCTTAAAACATTTCACTTTCACTTTTATATCTGAAGCATTTGACAATAATTTGCTTTTACTGCTTTGAAGTAGTTACCCATTGTCTTCTAGTTTCTATTGTTTCTGTTGAAACATTAGCTAATAGTGTTATTGTTGGGCTTTTTAGAGGAAAATTTCCTTTTTCTCTTTCCGCTTTTAAGTTTAGTAGGGAAATTATAGCTAACAATAATTTATTGTATATTTTAAAAGAGCTATGCATGGGAAAAATTGTAATCTTCCCAGCACAGAGAAAATATAAATATTTGAGATGATGGATATATGGATTATGCTGTTTCAATCCCTACACACGGTATACATGTATCAAAATTTCACCTGTATCCCCCAAATATACACAACTATGATATAACAATAAAAATACAAAAAAATTTATAAGTAAATTTTAAAAAGAATGTTCTTTTTATCTTTGTTTCTCAGCAGTTTAAGTCTGACATGACTGTATATAGCTTTTAAATCTTTCATGGAGCTCTTTATGCATATTTAACTTATGGTTTCAGAAAATTTTCAGAGAATATCTCCTGATGTAATACTTGTACCCTATTTTCTTTCTTTCTCTTTCTCTCTTTCTCTTTCTCTCTTTCTCTCTCTCTCTCTCTCTCTCTCTCTCTCTCTCTCCATATACACACACATACATATATGTGAGTACATACAGTCACCATTGCCTGTATATCTCCTAAGGTAGTTTCTATATTTATAATCTTTTCCTCTGTGTTTGAATCTGAATATATCTAAATTCAACAACCATTAATCCTCTCTTTAACTTTGTCTAATTTGCTATGAAACCAGTTTATTAAGTTCTTTATTTCAGTTGGTTTTGGTTTTATAATTTATATTTCATTTATAAATTCTGCTTCTCAGATGAAATTCTGCTTCTTGTTATCTTGTAATTTTGTGAATATATTCATTATATTTATTTAAATGCCATGTCTGGCACATACCAGTATTTATTCATCCAGTGGATCTATTTATAATGTTGGTGGCTTTTTGTTTGTTTTTCTCTTGCTTTTCAGTCAAATGATCTTGCCTCCTGGTATGCCTGGTAAGTATTGATTGACTAACATAGATGTGTATGAAAAATCAAAGAAATAATTTAAATCTCTGGATATTGTTGTCTTCCTTCAGAGTGCAATTATACTTGTTTCTGGCAGATAATGATAAAAGGAGATAGCCTTAATTTAATCAGAAATTAATAATTAGAAGCAAAACTTCAGACTTTCTGAGGGTCTTCTCTTTCCAGCTCCCCCTTACTCTTAGCGCATATTTCTTTGCGGGTGCCAGTATAATATGTAGGGTGTCTAATGGGGCCTTTCTTCCTGGGTAAGCTGTGAGTTCTCATTTTATTTCCCAATCTCCATGAGACTTCCAGAAGCTCTATTTGTTTTACAGTCTTCTCATCTGCCACACTTCTGATCAGTTTCACAGGCATTCAGCCTTCACTTGGGAAAATGTGAATGCTAGGGAAAATCAATATTGAATGTTATCTCTGAATCTCCATGCACTCTCTCTCTCTCCCTCTCTCTCTCTTTCTCTCTCTCTCTTTCTCTCTCACATCTTGTCCTGTCAATTCTTCCCTGACTTGGAGATCTCTGATGCTTTCAAATGTTTTCCCCCCTCCTTCCTTTATTTTGACAAGCTTTTCTAGTCACTCTTAGCAGCTGTCTTGTTCTGCTAGTACTTGTCTACTGTTACCAGAAGCAGTTGCTATTTTCTAGTCTAGGTCATAAAAAAATCATAGAAATGTTTGTATTATGGATATGGTATGATAAAAAAGAGTATTTCAGAAAGTTTAATCTGCTAGTAGCACGGAGGCTGATTTGAAAAGGAATACTGCTGGCAAAAGCGAGTTAATAGGAGATGGCCACAGATGGAATAACTAACAATTCTTATTAAGTATTCAGAATATACTAAATGCTTATCGGTGTTTTTATTTTTACTTTGAGTATTTCTACATATTCCATAAAATGAATTCAAATACATTCAAAAGCTATCATTCAGGCCCTCAGTTTTCAGTGTAAAATAGGAAATATTGACTGAGAAATAGAAACTACCATTATGGAAATATTGCTATGAATAAGAAGCTAATGGATTTATATGGGAAATTACATAATTTTTGTGTCTCTCTTCAATGTCAGTGTCCTGGTGAATATATGAGGGTAGATGGATCCATCACGGATGGAGATGTGTGGGTATAGACACAGACACAGACATTGACATGGAAATAGACATAAAGACGTGCACACAAATGCACTCATGCACACACACACACACACACACACACACACACCCGTCCTTGAGAGGAGGAAGGGAAATTGGGAAAAGCACCTGAGAGAACACGAAAGGAGTTGAGTCTAAAGGATGAGTAGGAATTAGAAGTGTGAAGAACGAGAAGAAAAGCTTTCAGTCTTCAAGTATTAAAAACCTGGTGAAGTCCCGGTGGTAAGTTCTCTAAATCCGTAATTTTCACTTGAAACCTCAGAGGTCTCATTGGAAATCACATGTGAGTTGTTTTCCTTGAAGTTGCATTAATTTTTGAGAAAAGATTCATTCCGTGTAAAAAAAGAAAAAGACCTAGGTCAGCTTGCGATGAGAACGCCTGGCCGTGCGGCTCCCGGAGACAGATGTGCTTCAGTGTGCGTCAGTAGGGTGCGTCCCGCTCTGCCCCACGGAATGTTACAGAGATACGCATTTGAGGGATACAATTTAACAAAATTAATATTTATTACTGCTTCATCAACGCAATTTTTAAGTGAAACTAGCTCTTTTTTCCCCCTGTGCCTTTGTGGCATTGAAGTGACTGCAGACTTTAGTGCCACTGCCTTGACTGGTGCTCCATTTTTGCACCATTGGTGGCAATGTCAGCTCAGCAGTATGGAGACAGGGGGTCCTGTAGCTCTCCCAGTGGTCCCGAGAGCATGATTTGAAAACGGTTGATGCAGAGCTTAAGATGTGGGAAGAACAATCCTCTCTTCTCCCCTCCTCTCCACCTCCTGTCACTCTGGTTATCTTCTCTCTCTTCTCTCTCACTCTGCCCCCGGGAGCTTCTTGGGGGCCTTTGCATGTGGAGGAGAGTCCAGATGCCACCGTGGCCACACCGCAGGCTAAAATATCTCCGGTGGGGAGGGTTTCTGCCTCGTCACTGTTCTGCCTCCTTTTGCCTCTCAGTCTCTGCACCAACTCATCCAACCCCGCGCTGTCAAAACAAATAAAACATGACAATGACAATGCTAAAAATTCTCCAGGGATTAATGCGGATACTCTTTGTAATGTTCCCAGTTTACAGATAAAGAATCAAAGGAGCTTTCACAAAACTTCCATAAGCGTTTTTTTTTTTTTACTTTATCTTCACAGCAAGCTTGACAAATAGGTAAACAAATGTAATTATTACTATTTCGCTCATGAAGAAACCAAGGCTCACAGGTACTGAGGCCATGGTACAAGTCTAATCTTAGGCACACTCCGATTCTCCCCTCTGAACGTCTGAGTTCTCAGGGCACAGAAATATCTCTCTGTTCCAGGCAGGGCGGTGGGCGTGGGTCAGGCCAGGTTGCCAGGGGACAGTCATTATCCTAACCCCTTAACATACAGCAGACAGCTTCCGATTTAATCCTTTTCTCACCTAGGCTGTGAGAGCTTTTGGAGACCCTGTGAACAAAGTGACAACTCTTTCTTTCTCACTTCCCTCTGCTAGTGGCAGCCAGCGCTCAGAGGGAGACATGTGCCTGCGGAGATATCCCCCAGAGCAGATGGTGCTTTGGTTTTCTGCATGCAGGTGGATTGGGTTGACTGCGGCACCTTCCTACCCAGTTAGCTCTGTAACCAAATGAGAGAGCTGGGTGGGAGAGAGAGACCATTTTCTGAATCTGCTGAGTGAAGAGGGGCTTTCCCAAACTGTTCTTAGTGGAGAGTTTAATACTGTGCACTGAAAGTGGGCGAAGCCATGCTGAGTCCTCCCCGCCATCTGCCAAGGACATACCAGGGTTTGGTCTGTCTCTGACAGAATTTGGGCAAACCCAAAGTAAGGGGTTTTAGCATCTGGACAGGCAGTCAGTGGCCAGGTGAAGGGAAAGTGTCAAGTCTCAGGCAGGTCGCGTGCAGGTGTAACAGCAAAGGCCAGAGCAAGCAGGGGTTCAGCAAGGCCAGCCCATAGGCTGAGGCTGTCCCTGGGTGCTGATGCAAAGCAAGTCATGCCAGGCCCTGGGCAATAGGAAGACCGGTCAGTGGCCAGAAAATTTAGGCAAGAAAAACACGGAGAGCTTTTTTTTTGTGGTACCCCAGAGACTGTCAGCTGTTTCAAGATGAAGCTGAGTATCTCCTTCCTAGCCGCTGGCTGCCAGAAACTCATTGATGTGGATAATCAACACAAGCTTCGTACATTTTATGAGAAGCGTGTGGCCACAGAAGTTGCTGCTGCTGCTCTGGGTGAAGAGTGGAAGCAAGGTTTCCCCACGAAGCAGGAGTTTTGACCCGTGCCAAGTCTGGTTTTGAGTAAGGGGCGTTCCTCTTGTAGACCAAGGGGGGCTGGAGAAGGAAAGTGCAAATCCGTTTGCGGTTGCATTGCAGAGCCCAATCTGAGTGTTCTCAACTTGGTTATTGTAAAAAAAAAAAAAAAAAAAAAAAGTGCGGGAGGATATTCCCCCGGCCTGCCTGATAATACAGTGCCTCATTGCCTGGGGCCGGAAAGGGCTGGCAGAATCTGCAAAGTTTTGCATGTCTGTAAAGAAGATGATGTCTGCCGGTATGTCATAAGTAAGCCCCTGAGCAAAGTAGGTAGGAATCCCAGGACCAAAGCGCTCGAGATTCAGTGTCTAACTGTTACTCTACCTGTCCCGAAACACAAGTGTCAATGGGATGGACACTCACCCAGAACAGTCCTAAGAAACAATAGAATAAGAAAAATAAGGAAGAGGCCACAGAATATGCTAAACTTTCAACCAAGAGAATGAAAGAGACCAAAGAAAATCACCAGGAACAGATTGTCAAAAGAAGCAGGTCTTCTCTGAGAGCTGCCACTTCTAAGTCTGAGTCCAGTTAAACACAAGATTTTTTGAGTAGTAAATAGATCACATCAGATTCTCCTGTTCCCCTAAAAAGAAAACCCATGGAGAGGCCTGAGTTCCCAGGGCACCACCGTTGTGAAGTTACATCCTGCCAAAGGCCAGCTGCTTCAGCTCAGCATACATTTGTTCTTGATGACTTTTTCATTATTGTATCTCCAGAGCCTACTAGGCACAAAACAAAATTGAATTCTTAATAAAAAAATACACTGGATGAGTAAGGGGGAAAATGGACATTAATGGCTGTTTAGCTCCCCTCTGGGTCCTGGCTCTTGCCTTGCCCCCCCTCTTGCTCTCTCATTGCCCCAGCTGGTGTCCTGTTGCCAGGATGCTATCTCCTCTGGGACTGTCATCTTGTTTTTATGCTACTGTAACTGACCCTGGCTAAGTCTCCATCCCGGTGCCTGACTTGTTTGAAGCCCATCTCCTGCAGGGGGAAGTAGCTTCTCTGCACTTCTCTTCTCCTTGCCCTTTCTGAAGAGGAAGAGGTGTTCACCTGGTTGGTGAGATGTAAGAATACTGACCAGGCCTTGGTAGTAGACCCTATGAGGTCACTTGCAATGCATCCAAGGCACACGTTCTCTTCTTTTCCCCGGAGAATGTTCTCACACTCTATTCTCTTCTGTCTCTCAATTTCACCTTCTTTTGCTCCGCAGACATTTATTGAAATGTGTCTATGTGCCAAGAACCATGCCAAGTGCCAGATGTGCAGTGGAAAAATAAAAATAAAATGAATTAAAATAACCAGATTTGGTTTCTACCCTCATGGAGATTTGAATTTATTTATTCACTTTTGAGGTCATACTTCTGTTTTTTTTTAATTTATTTTATTTTTTTTTATTTCGGTATATTATAGGGATACAAATGTTTAGGTTACATATATTGTCTTTGCCCTAGTCCAGTGGGGGAGATATATATTAAGCCATTAAAAAGAAATTAAAAATTGCTTTTGAACTGAAACATGGTGATGGGAATGATCCAGAAAAGAGAGAAGGAAGAAAGATACAGAGGAAAGGTTAATTGCCAAAGACATAAAGTTTTTAAGAAAAGTACAAGGACTGAATCTAGAACATATGGGCAGGACTGGCAATATAGCACAGTCGTTCAGGATAACAACTCTGGGATAAGACATCCTGGTTTTAAATCACAACTCTGATGCTTAGTAGCTGTGTTAATCTTGAAAATCAATCTTGTAATCCTAGGAGGTTATTTAACCTCTCTGTGAAAAATTTTCTTCATCAGCCAAAAAAGAAACTAAAAATAGTACCTACTTAACAAAGTTGTGAAGTTTTAGTGGCTTAAAGTTGTGATACATAGTAAAGGGTCAAGTTGTGTTGGCTATTTTTTTAAATAAGCTTTATTTCTTAGATTTGTATTTTAATTTTTGTTTTTTATATTTACACAAAACCTATGTAGATAATACAGAGAATTTCTATATATTCCTCACCCAGTTTCTTCTACTGGTAACATCTTACATTAGTATGAGATATATATATATATATTTAATTTCAAAATATTAAGTGGCTACAGATGTGTTTGATATATGGCTTCAGTAAGGGCTACAAATGTGCCCATCGTCCAAATAGTGTTTATCGTACCTGTCAGGTGGGTTTTTACTCTTCCCTTCCTCCCCTCTCCCTGCTGTTTGAGTGTCAATAACTTTTACTTTCCTCTGTGCACGTGTGCCCATCAGTTATTCCAATTTGTTAGAGAGTACATGTAGTGTTTGTTTATTCATTTTTGAGATACTTCACTTAGGATAATGGCCTCCAGTTTCTTCCAAATTGTTGCAAAGGGCATTAATTCATCCTTTTTCATGGATGCGCATTACTCCATGGTATATGTATACCCCATTTTGTTAATCCATTCATGAATTGATGGACACTTGGGTTGATTCCACATCTTTGCAATTGTGCTGCAATAAACATTCAAATGCAAGTGTCTTTTTGATAAAATGACTTCTTTTCCTTTGGGTAGATATCCAGTAGTGGGATTGCTGGGTTGAATTGTAGGTCTACTTTTAGTTCTTTGAGAAATATCCATATTGCTCTCCACAGGGGTTGTACCAATTTGATGTCCCACCAATAGTGTATAAGCGTTTCTTTTTCTCAGCATCCATGTCAGCATCTAATGTTTTTGCACTTTTTAGTTGGGGCCTAGAGGGTAGGGTCGGGGCCGAGAAAGTGATGAGCTATTCCATAGCCTTGGGGACCACACAGATATCAAGTCATGTGGGTGGAGGTCAGTTCCAGTGGCCCAGGGACCACAGAGCTATTCCTGCCCCACCCAGGACCTGCCAAAGAGTTGTCCAAAGCCTCCCAGGTTAGAGCCTACTACACCCCAGTAAATTCCCATGCTCAGATCCCGTCATGCTGTAGGGAAGGGGCACTTGGCTTCCAGTCACAAGGCGTGGCTCCGCGAATCCTCCAGTTAGTCCACTCCCTTCCCAGCCGATGCTGGCCTGGTGCCATGCACCCAAGAGCTCAGGATGGCTTTAGCTGCTGCCTGATCCCTGCTTTACCTGTTGTCTGGTGTAAGGACCCAACACAGACTCCAGGCAGGTCCCCAGTCCAACCAGGAAGAGGTCTGTGGCAGCGGAGAGAGCCAGCTCAGAACTTGCACGGCACCAGCAGGGTGAGTGCAGCGCCCCAGCCCTCTGTGCTCCTAATCTTCTTGGTGAGTACTTTGATCTTGCTATACATATCACCCCATCTCCTTTTATGTCCACACTGAGCGTCCCACGTTGCTTCTCTGTGATTTCACAATGTGGCTTCAGAGAAGAGTAATCCGTAGATCGGCAGCTGCCTGTATTTTTCACTTCTGTCCTTGGGAGCGGCATGCTGGCAGGCTACTTCTAGTCCGCCATTTTAGGGAAATCAGTATGACATATTTGTTACAATTAAATGAGCCAATATTGATACAGTATTATTAGTCAGGTCTGTAGTTTAGTCAGATTTCCTCACTTTCCCCTGATGTCCTTTTCTCATCCAGGATCCCACCCAGGACACTACACCATTGTAGCTGTCCTGTCTCCTCAGACTCCACTTGGCTGTGTCAGGTTTTTTGACTGTCCTTGTTCTTGCTGACCTTGATGGTTTCGAGGAGCACGAGTTAGGCATTTTGCAGCATGTCCCTTATTTGGAATTGTGCTGATGCCTTTCTCATGAGGAGACTGGGTTTATGAGTTTGGAGGGGGAAGACCACGCTCATCACCTCCCATCAGGGGTACCTGCTGCCGACATGACTGATCGCCGGGGATGTCAACCCTGCTCACTGGCTGAGGGAGGGCCTGTCAGGATTCCCCACAGTAGAGAACCCCTCTCCCTCTGTGTTGTGCTTTATCAAGAAAGTCAGTATGAGCAGCTAACACTTAAAGAGTGGGAAGTTCTGTTCCAGCGCACTGCAGACAGAGAATCTGCATAAATTACTTGGGATTTTGCATGGGAGATCTGGCTCTTCTTCCCTCTTTATTTATTATTTATTTATATCATTATGGACTCATGGGCATTTATTTTATACTTTGTGATATAATCCAGTATTCTTCATTTTGTTGCTCAAATCGTTCTATCATTGGCCATGGGAACTTTCTCAGCTGGCTGATGTGGCCCTCAGAGAGGCCCTCACATTGTGTGTGTGTGTGTGTGTGTGTGTGTGTGTGTGTGTGTGTGTGTGATTTTCTTACTTGCTGGCAATACAAGATGCTCCAGGCTATTCTTTTTATTTTTTTGTCTCAGTCCTGCAATCGGCCATTTCTACAAGAAACTCTGGTTCCTTTTATTGTAGAATACTCTTATAAACCAAGACCTGGGTGCTGGGTACACTCCTTGCTGCTGGGATGTCATTGCATCTAGGCCTTCTTGGCTGACAGGGCAGGGTCACAGACATGTGTATGCGAGCCAGTGTATGCACACATATCTATGAATATTGCCACATGTGATCATTCCTGTCTGTAATGCACTAAACACGATTCCATCCTGAGATCTCCGCCTCTGGTCTGTGCCATGGGACTCCTTTCAGCCTTCTCTCTTTGTCCGCCTATGCACTCTTGTTCCTGCAGAGAGATCACTGGCTCCCAGCATCCACCTTCCACTTTACCTAATTGTTCAATTCCAGTACACATGTGTTTGCTATTTTAATAGGAGAAACATAACTTATTATATTAGAAAGAAAGGAAAAGACATACAAAATGCAGAAAAGTGAATGGACACAAAGGGAATTCCTGCTTCGTGGCTTCAGTCATGTAAGTAGGGGAAAGGCACTGACTAACTCCCAGAGTGGGATGGAAGAGAGATTGTGGACAGTTTAAATGCAGTGGAGAATGCATGACAGATGCTTAACTATGGGTGAGCCCATATGAAAAACATTCAATGTTACCAATCAGTGTTGAGATAGGAGGTCATAACGTATAGTGGAACTGATATGTCACTTTTTGTGACTTTTCTTCAGCATGGCCCAGCCCACCACTGCCCAGACCTTGGTTCAGATCATCTAAGTCAAGGGCTTAGTAACTGCAATGGAATCTAGGTTAGATTAGAAATTTAAACTTAATTTTAACTAAGTGATTATACAGATAGATCGTAGGTTTAAAATAATGAAGGAAATTAGTTATCTGCAACTATAACATGTTAGATATCTACAACAGAGATAGAGATAACTCGAAAGTCAGTGATAGGAGCCCTCGAAGAGGTTGACTGGAACCAGTGAGCTGCAAGCAGGAAGGTTTGTGATGAGAGGGGCTGCTGGGACTGGCTTGCTGGTGATGACAGCCCTGGCCGTGAGCCTGGCAGGGGGTGGATACCGACTACCATCGAGAAGGTGAAAGGGCATTGGCAAAGTGGAGGTGAAGGCACTGTGGGTCCAGCGTTGAGTGTCACGTGGGTGGTGAGCCACTAGGAGTGAGGCAGGAGATGGCGGTGGAGAGTGATAAAGTGAGCAGGTGCTGAAGTTTTCAGTGAGCAGGAAAGCGGAGCCGGGATGTCGGTGGACAGCAGCCACCCAGAGTGGGGAACAGGCAGGGGAAGAGCCTCAAAGGGAACGGGATTTACGAAGAGATGGGGAGAGATGGCTTTGGTACCAAGGCCTTTAGCTATTGAGTGAAGACAACTGCTGAAAACAGTGAATGACTCTTAAGCACACACTCAGACACAGTCCCAGAATAAATCTACCTACGGGGCAGGGTAGAATTCTTCATTTCTACTTTGCAAGTTCTTCCTCTCACACTGGTTTACGCCTAGCCCAGACAGACATCTCAGTTAGCTCGCCCAGACGGAAATTCAGTATTATCAGATAGAAGGGGACAATTATCCCACTCAAGGCAGCTACGACTGCCCCTCTCCCCCAGTTGCTGTCTTTCCCACACAGCTGCTGTTTTGACTACATGATTATTGCACTTAATATTCAAGTTTCGGAGTAACTTCAGGAAGCAATTTCTATTAATAAAATGCAAATGTATAAGCCTTGGTGTCTCATTTACAAATAAATTTCCCATTGATGTTTACTTTGTTTTTATATTCTTGCAAGGTTAAAAATACAGTGTCTCTTAAATATTTCTTATTAATTTTTCCACACATCATCAATTAATTTGTTGAATAGATTTAAACTTTCTAATTTTTTTTTTATTGTTTTGAAGCAAATCTCCAATTGGCAAAAGATCAGAATTTCTTTACCTCAAAATCCTTTTAGAGTAGAAGGAATGACAGGGCTTTTTAAAATACCCTTGTGTTCCTGCAACACACGAACTCCAGTGTGTGATTTGTAGAATCAACCAAAGAAAGCATCTTCCCACCAGGAGCGTTGCTAGAAACCCAGAATCCAATTCTCACATCCACTGTTTTGCAGCCACCTTGTCAGAACAGCGTCTCACTAGCTTGAAGCTCAGAGCCAGCACTCTAACCAGGTCTGTCATACTTAGTTTGACAATAAGGGACCACATTCAGGAAAGGGCCCGGCCTGAGTGCCCCACCCTGCTTTTACAAGGCACTAACCTGCAAGCTCCCAGAGGGGAAGGGCAGTGTCTGCGCAGAATCTTCCTGTCTCAGGTACATACGGCACAGTAACCGTAACAACAGACACAATTATTTGCTTAAATGAAAGGCATTGGTAAGCATTTAGCATATCTTCATATTTAATTTACAGCAAGACCTTCTAAGGTAGGTATTACAATTACCCCTGTTTTAGAAATGCAGAAATTGAGATGTGCAGAGGTTAACTCACCTGCTCACACACAACTGCGGTGGCAGAGCCAGGATTTGAATAAGACTGTTTGACATTATGCTGAGCGACACAAGCCAGTCACAAAAGAACAAAGACTGCGTGGTTCGTCTTTTGTGTAGCATCTGAAAGAGTCAAACGCATAGAAGCAAACAGTAACATGGTGGTTGCCAGGACCCGGGAGGAGGAGGAAATGGGGAGCTGCTACTCACAGGGTGTACAATTTCAGTTCTTCATGATCAGTAAGTTCTACAGATCTGCTGAGCAACGCTGTGACTATAGGTAACAATACTGCATTGCGCACTTAAAAATTCATTAAGAGGAAAGATCTTACATTAAACATTCTTACCACAATAAAATTTTAAAAATAAAAGGAAAAAGAAAAAGGATACTTTGAGACCTAACCTCTCAGTTATTGTTCTTCTATTCCTGATACACCCACCAAAATATTTCCTTTTAAAAAGTTCTGTTGTAAAGAAAATAAGACAGCAACAAGAAAAGATTGATTTCAAAAATGAAGAGATTATAGCTAGAGCCCAGTACTTCAGGCCTGAAACCTGCATTCTCTTCAATGTTTAAGGTGATCAAAAAGCAACTAAATCTTTGCAGGAGATGTTGAGGAAACTAAAGACAGCTGGCCCCTGCCTCACCCTCTTCCCTGGCTGTCTGCCCAGCACAGGGCTGCGTGGCCAGGGGACAGCTTCCGCAGGCTGTGGCCCGGTCTTCTGGTTCAGAGAGGGGCGGGCCTGTGTCTCCCAGCGGTGAGCCCGCCCGGCTCTCACCAGCTTGTTAGTTCTCAGACCTCTGTGCCCAGCACTGTCCCAAAGGAATGAGTTTACTCTACTCCACTCGATCCCTCCAATATCAGAAAGAGCTCTCGGGCCAGCTTTGACCAATACCCTCACTCTGGCCCCGTCTAAAGCAGTCACTGAGGGGCGGTGTCTGGCTGAGAGCACAGTCCGCATGGCAGGCCCCATGTCTCTCCAGGGCCCGGCTTCAGCTTAGAGCTGGAGGCTGATGGGATCCCAGAAGAGGGGCTACTCCTCCCAAGACAATGGAAACCAACACCCCAAACACACAGAATCCCACACTGGGAGACAGTCCTCGGTGGGAGGGGCTTTCAGGACCCCTGCATCTGCTTCATTGATTCCTCCCTTGTGTTTTGGCCTCAAACTTTTCTCTGGTCCCATGGAAACCAGACCTCTCCCTTCCCATCTACTTTTCTAAGTAACTTTTATAAGCATCCTCTTCTGTTTTACCATAAGAATATCCCCATACTCCTGAAGGTGTCTGTGATGTCATGAGATAATAAGAAATATATATTTGGCCTCTGACCCAAGGTCCTGGCACAGAGCTCCTAAAAACCTGAATCTAATTTCCTGCGCAATGGGGGTGCAGAGTGCATCTTTAGTTCCAGTATTTGGTCTTTGACCTCAGTGCCTGACAGAGAGTTCCTAATCCCTTGGCATTTCCTGGGTGATAGGAGCATCTAGTGTTCTCATGAGGTGATTCTCGGTGGGCTCCTGGGTGGGAGCTGGTCCCCAGAAAGACCAAGCTTTGATCAGAAGCTCAGACCTTTCATCCCCACCCCCATCCTTCAGGAAGGGGAGGAGCTGGGGATTGGTTAATCATCACCGATCATGCCTGTGTGATGGAGGCTCCATTAAAACCCCTGAACATCGGATTCGGAGAGGGTCCAGGCTGGTGAACATCGGGAGTGTCTGGGGAGGACTTGGAAGCTCCATACCCTCCCACACACCTCACCCTGCACCTCTTCCATCCGGCTGCTCATCTGTTTCCTTTGTAGTATCCTTTGTATTAAACGGTAACTGTAAGTTACACAGTTCCTAAGTTCCCTGAGCCACTCCAGCAAATAATCTAACTCAAGGAGGGGAGGTGGGAATCCTGGTGCACAGCGGGTCGCTCATGAACACCTGGGGCTGGTGACTGGCTTCTGGGGGTGGGGGCATCTTGTGGGTTGTGCCCTTCACCTGTGAGGTCTGCACTGACCCTGGTTAGTGTCAGAATTGAGATCAACTGTCAGACCCCTACTAGGTGTCCTCTGATGAATTGCTTAGTGTGTAAGGAACCTCTCCCTCCCTGCCATCAGATGTGGGAGTGTGCTGTGCTGAGAGTGCAGTGGAGAACAGAGTCAGTTAATTAGCTCTTTCCTACCTGCGCAGGGTGGTCTGCAAGTCTCCTTTTCTTGTCTCCTCCCTGGTCTGAACAGGAACACCCACATCTGCCTGGCTACCTCCCTGCTCCACGGCCTCCTCCCTTCCCCAGGACACCAAGGGCCCAGGGCGCCGAGCCCCTGCAGCAGGTGCCCACGGCTGGAGGGGAGCAACGGCCCGTGTCTCTCACCACTTCCAGTCCATCACGGGGCCTCCCCCAAAGGGAGCTTTCTGTTCTTTGATGCTGCTCTGTGAACAAAAACCTTTAACAATAATGACTAAGAAATGCAGTTAAAGCTCACCAGAAAAGTTATTTTGTTCCTACATCCTTTCACTTGATGCTGGCACCATCCTGAGAAGTAGGTGCTGCTATGATTTCCATTTAAAGCTGAAGAAACTAAGGCCCAGAAAGGCAAATGTCTTGCTCAAGGTCATACATCACAGCAGACTGGAAGATGAATCCGGGCAGTAGGGCCGTCTATCTCTCAGTCAGATCCCTCACGGCGTGGATCTACATGGAGTGGCATAGAGAGGGCATATACTATAAAAAAAAATTTGTTTCTGTATCTGTATCTATACCTATATTTGATTGGATCTCTGTATTCAATTATGTACATACATTTGTATATTTATAGGAAAGGTCTGGAAGGATAGACTACAAACTTTAGCAGAAATAGCATGCGTAATGCTGGAAAGTGGAACTTCCAATGTCACAATGAGGCCAGATCATTATTGGCTTAATAAAATGAAAAGCCCCAGGATAAAATGGACTTTAAACACACTTTGATCAAAAAATAATCATATCATCTCCCTGTCTCTCTGCATTTCCTGCTCTGCTGTACTCTGTGTTGACCCAGTTCTTCCCGTGCCAGGAAAGGGGCTCCCAAGGTCCCAGCCAGAGGAGAGACCTGTGCCTCCCTGTGTCCCCACAACCTCTCTCCTGAGGGCTTCCGTGACTCGCTCTCACCCTCCTGCTGAGCCCTCCAAGGTGCACGAGGGGAGGGAGAACTTCCACTGTCAAACAGGGGACACGTGGCCATTCCTGGATGTTGCAAGGCTGGGTATGGCCCCGGAACCGCATGGAAGGGGCTGCGGGCCATTTCAGTGGGTACCGTACTAGCTATTACAGAGCACCACAGACTGGGGGCTTAAGTGACATAAATTTGTTTTCTCACAATCCTGGAGGCTGGAAGTCCACGATCAAGGTGCCAGCAGGTTGGTTTCCCCCGAAGCCTCCCCTCGGCCTGCAGACGGCTGCCCGCTCGCTGCCTTCCCTCTGTGTGTGAGCACCCCGGTGTCTCTCTCCAGCTTCCTCTCCTTGCAAGGGCACCAGCCAGACTGGATTAGGGGCCAACCTAACAAGCTCATTTCAACTTAAATACCCCTGCAAAGGCCTGATCTCTAAATACAGTCACAGTCTGAGGCCTGGGGTCAGGGATTCAGCATGGGGGTTTTGCAGGGGAGAGACACAGTTCAGCGCAGAGCAGACACGAAGGGTAGGCATGCTGTGAGACCCTACAGCGGGCTTGCCTCTCCCATTTCCCTCACTTCTGCCCCCACCGCCCCAAATGCTCCCCACGTGCCCCCGCCTGGCTGCCACCCTGCCCACGAGTTCAACCTGCAGCTGCGCTGGAGCCGCTGCCCTGGGCGACGATCTTTCCTCACAGTCTCCCCATCCTCCCAGACACAACTCACACCCCAGCTTCTCCGCCAGGCCTTCCGTCCTCCCTTCATTTATCCAGCGAGTAATCGTGGGGAGCCCCTAGGTGCTGCCCAGGCTCTGGTGGGAGGGGTACGGCAGGGCGCCAAAGGCCTGCAGTTCCTGCCTTCGGGAAGCTCGCATTCTGGTAGGCAGAGGTAATTCACGAACGAGAAAGAAACTCAAAAAAGCATGATGATACTGGCTTAGAATACGTGCTGTGACGCATGATGTAAGGTATAGATACTGGGCGGGGTGTGTTCCCTCACAGGCGGGAGCAGACTCAGGGAACGCAGGTCCGAGGTGACACCGGGGCTGGATCGTGAAGGATGAGGAAGACCTGGCTCTCTAAGGGTCCGAGGGGGAACAGCAAATGCCAAGGCCCTGAGACGGGCAGGTGTTTGAGGCTGGAGACTGGCAGGGAGGGGAGAGGCAGGAGCTGAGATTTGGGAGACAACAGGGCCAGGTCACGGGGGCCTGGCTGGTCGTCAGGGGCACGGATGTCTCCAGTGGGAGGCGCTGCGGGGATTTACATGGGGAGGCGGCGCAGTTTGATCTGTTTTCTCGGCAGATCTGTGGCCTTGGTGGAGAATGAATGCTTAGCAAGAAGCACAGAAGCAGGAAGACAAGCTGGGACGAGGCTTCAGTAATTCAGTAGGGGGATGGGGGCTTAGACCGGGAGTAAAGAAAGCAGAGAAAAGCAGGTAGATGCAAGATCCTCTCTGGAGTCGGAGCTAAGACTGTGGACTGAATGTGGGACCTCAGGGGGAAAAAGGAAACAAAACCAAGGGTGTGTTGGGCTTCAGCAAAAAGGAGGAAGGTGGCACCGTTTACTGAGAGAAGAAAAGCAGGGGCGAGGGGAAAGGGGCGTTTTACGTAGGATAGGGAGTCTCTGATCCGTGTGGCTTATAAATCTTCCCTTTTCTAACCTCTTAGACTATTGTCTTCATGTTTACGTAGCAATCAAACTGCATTGTGGCCAGGATACCACTGAGCCACTATTTCAGTCTCAAATGTAAAGAGTTTAACAGTAAATAAATAAATAAGCAGTTTAGCAATTCCCTGAGTTACCTTCGTGGTAAGTAGACTGGATGCAATTGCTACAGGGTGCGGGATAGGTCTAGAGTCTGTGGTATTGACCAGAGAGGGTGCATTTGTTAGCAGGAACAGCACAGTGGAATCTGCATACAGCAGCATGCAGTTTGAGGGCATGAGGCAGGAGGTACCGGGGGACGGAGTGAGAACCAACTAAACAATTTTCAAAGAGAAGGTCGGGCTCTGTGGCTAACACTACTGAATGAAGATTTAGGACTAAGACGGCCTATCGCCAGGAAAATCAGACTCCTGGAATCTACAGCCTCGTCTGGGTTCCTGGACCTACATTGTAGTAAGGCACACGCTGTATTGTTTTTCCTGTATATTTCTGAAAGTAGCAAGGGTTGTAGCAACAGGAGGAACAGAGTGGAATGCAGATCATGCGCTTGCAAGATCCCACCCTCAACTCCTCAGGCCTCTGTGGAGGGATGGGAAATGGGGGCATCAGGACATTTGTGTCTCCTGCCCTCCTGGCTTCTCCAGCTTGTTCATGTGCTGTGATCGTGGGAGGGGCTGTTTAGCAAACTCTGATTGTATGCAAGGCTGTCAGTGCCAGTCAGCTGCTAACATCCTAAGCTGCAAGATTTGAAGGCATAAAACAAGTCCAATTGAAATTTGTCAAATGGCAATTCTTGTCTCATCAGCTGGGCATTGATGTGCCCAGAAGAATAGAAGGCTATTTTTCAACTTGTGATTTTCACTGGGAAACAAAAAAATCTCTCAAAGGCATTCAGTGGGATTACTGTCAAGGACAGTGGGGGTCATCCTAGCAACAGTAACTACTGAATTTAGGAAGATCATAAAACCCAAGGTTAATTTACAAAACCAATGGGATTTTTATATACCAGAGGTAAAAAAAAAATCAGAAAGTTAAATAATAAATAAAAACATTTGGAGTAGTGTTAAAAATACATAAATATAGCAAATGACATACATAACATATTCATCTAAAATCACAGACTATGGCTGATGGAAATTAATGAAAACTTAAATAAATAGAGCAATATATCATATTTATGGCTTATAAGATTCAGTATTAAGATGTCAGCTTTCCTCAAATTTAACCAAATATTCAACACAACCCTAGTCAAAATTAAAGGACAATATTGTAGAAATTGATAAGCTGATTCTAAAATGAACATGGAAATTTAAACAACCTAGAATAGCCAAAGCAATTTTTCAAAAGAAGAACAAAGTTGGAGGATTTAGTCTTTCTGATGTAATGAATAACTATAAAGCTACAATTAGCCATGGCAGCATAGTACTGGAGAAGGGATGTACATACAGATCACTTAGCAGGAAAGAGAGAACAGAAATAGGTCCATATGCATTTATCCTTCACCCACACCACACCCAGCAATGAACCTGAAATGGATTCTAGCTCTAAATGAAAATGTTGAAACTACAAAACTCCTAGCGGAAAATAAAGAAGAAAATCTTTGAGACCTTTGTATATCAGAAACTACAAAATAAACCTTTGATATCTTGGTATTTAGCCAAAAATAAAGACTTTTCCTCTTGTAACATATTGACTGCCACACAAAAAAATCAGAAGCTTTTCCTTGGGGCCACAGTGTCTTATTATGAAAATAGAATAAAAACTTTGAGTATAATTTAAAGGTAAATATAAATCAAAAAATGAAATTTATTGACTTCTATTCATTTAACCCACGTCTTAGAATTAGATTGTAAATATTCATTGTAATAATGAGAACATCAACAAGTAATATTTTACATATGCTTCACGTGGCCCCGAGGTCAAAACTAGAGTGAGTTAAGTACAGCTCTGATGGCAGTTAATGTGCTAAAGACTGTTAAAAAATCAAAAAGCTAAGTCACGAAATAATGAAAAGTTATTTATAATACATAAATCTTACTAAGGCTATGTCCAGAATACACACAGAATTCTTCTAACTCAATATTAAGATAAACAGTGCGACTTCGACAGCACTTATGCTAAAATTGGAACAATAACAGAACATTAGCATGGCCCCTGTGCAAGGATGACACTCAAACTTGTGAAGCGTTCCATATTTTTAGAGGAGGTCAGATTATCCCTGTTTGCTGACATGATCTTGTATGTAGAAAGCCCCAAGAAGACAATGTATTTAGGTGACTTTAAAACAGAGCACTTTGACTCCACCTACCTACAGGGTACACTGCAAGTACAAACATTACTGGGAACATATCTTAAACTTTACTCAGATATCATATTTGCTGGTGATGTAACTATTTTATTGTATTCTAATAAAAAGCAAATAATCAACTTTCTCAATATCACTGAGAGTTGGAAAATTTTGGCAGCAGCGAAAGAAGCTATTGATGCAAGACTGAAGAGGTTAAGTGAAATTTAAGTAGGAATCGTCAGCATAAACTCCTGATGCCTTTGATCTTTAAAATTTCCATATCACCTAGCTCTAAACACTGCAAAGGCCTAGAGACTAGAAACATCGTTAAAACAACCAGAGTTTCATAGATAAAAGATTGATTCCTGGTCTAGGAATAATTAAAAATAGCCTGCACACCTTGTCAACACAGATAGCAAGGAAGTGATCAGTGACTAAACTTTATGAGAATGTACACAGGGCAGCTCAGAACTTAGAACCCAATGCAGTAGTGTTCCATTATTCATAGTTTCCCTTTCTGTGGTTTCAGTTACTCAAGGTCAATTGTGGTTCAAAAATATTAAATGGAAAATTCCAGAAATAAACAATTATAAGTTTTAAATTGCACACCTTTCTGAGTAGCATGACGAAATCTCATGGTGTCCCACTTCATCCCCCCCTGGACACGAATCTTCCCTTTGTCCAGTGTACCCACTCCGTATATGCTACCCACCTGTTAACCGTGACTCAGTAGCTGTCATGGTTATCAGATCAGCAGATCACAAGAAGAAGAAAAGTGAATATAGGACAATAAGTATTTTCAGAGCAAAAGAAAGACCACATCCACATAATTTTATTACAGTATATTGTTGTAACTATTCTATGTTATTATTCGTTATTATTGTTATTGTTAATCTCTTACTGTGTTTTATTCATAAATTAAACTTTATCGTAGAGATATATGCATAGGAAAAACAAAGCTTGTATAGAGTTTGGTCTGTTACATGCTTTGTTTTGGTTTCAGGCATCCACTGAGGGTCTTGACCACTGTGGATAAGAGGGGACTAATATATAGCAAAATAGGATCAAGTATACAAAATTCCCTAACTATGACTCAGGAAAATATGTATATATGACATTAGAAAAGATAAAAAGATCAGTAGTCATTATAGCAGCTTCAAATTTAAAATGTTAAGAAGGGGGAAAGTGATCCTTTATTGACAAATCTGTATGTGCTATCTCATTGCTAAATATTTTGTATGTTATCTCACTGAATCTTCATGATGATTCTAAGAAGTAGTCATATTCCTTTTAGAGAAAATAAACTTGAGTTGCTTTTGTTATTTGAGTATTCCCTTTTCCCCTTCTGAGTCCTCCAATACCTTTTTAACACATCCTATGTACTAAATTTAGGGCTTACTCCATCTCTCCAACCACACCAGTCACTCTGCCTCTGGAACTGAGCCCATTTTTCATCTATTGAGTCCCTGTGGGTATACTTCCCTTGTCATCCCCTGAGGCGAGTGTTGATCTGAAAAGCAAAACCAAGCTGCCATGGCCCTGCAGGCCGCACAACCTGGGCAGTCCTCGACTTGCTCGGCAGCTGTGAGACTGTGCTGCTCTCTTGATAAACAACTGAAGTGCTTCCCACCTGATTCTTTGTATCGCCTTTGATGGCTGAATGAGAGATTCTACGGGGACTGGGGCAAGAGGAAACGGTTTAAGAGAGCTGATGAATCTGACAAGAGCATGTTCTAGAAGGCATCCCTTTAGCTGCCTGGGGATGAGATGAGGAAGGACCAAAGATAGGACCAAGACTGGCCGCAAGCAATCCTTGGGCATCTCCCATCAGAGGAGGTCAAGGCCTCTAAGATGACACTTAGTGGTGCCACTTGCACAGTCCCAGACCTCAACAGAAACCAATGCAAAGGTCACCAGCTCCTTGGAGCCAGGACGGAAGCTCAGTGCCCACACCTGGGCCAGGAGAGGCTGCCCACATCTGCCTGAGTTGTACTGGTCCTCTTCTGTGTCTGTTTCAATTCAGTGTAATTCAAGTTAGCCAACATACACAGAAGGACTTCTAATTTGTCACGTAACATGCTAGGAGTTAGGGGCACAAAGGTCCTATCCTTAATAGGTTCATAGTCTCATGATGGCAAACCGAAATGTGAAAGCCCTTAACTACAGTATAGCCGCACCTGTGGGATACGCCACAGACAGCTCCACCAGAAGGAAAAAGAGCCCACCTGGCTTGGGTGACAGCAGAGGTGGACTTTATCATAGATGGCACCAGAGTCACTTTTTCAATAAAATCACAATGATATGCAGTCAACCCAAGTGCCTATCAATTCCTGAGTGGATTAATAAAATGTGGTATATGTATACCATGGAGTACTACTCAGCTGTAAGAAAAAATGATTAATTAATACCTTTTGTAACAACCTGGATGGAATGCGAGACCATTTTTCTAAGTGAAATAATGCAAGAATGGAAAAACAACCACATGTACTCACTATTAAATTGGAACTAACTAATCAACACTCATGAGCGCCTACAGAAGTAACATTCAATGGAAATCAGGCAGGTGTGGGGGAGGGATGAATGGGTGAAATCACTCCCACCTAATGGGTATAACGTCCACTATCTGGGTGATGGGCACACTTATACTTTGACTCAAGCTGTACAAAAGCAATCCATGTAACAAAAACATTTGTATCCCTGTAATATTCTGAAATTAAAATAAAGAAAGAAAATGCACAGTGATTGGAAAGGAAAAATAAGACTATATTGACACATGACATGATTATCTATATAGAAGATCCTAGAGATTTTATCCAAAAAAGTTACTATAACTAACTCAGTGAGCTTAGTGAGGTCACAGGATACAAGGTTAAAATACAAAAAAAATACTATTGTATTTCTGTGTACTAGCACTGAATAATTAGTTTGATATGCACTTGAAAATTTAAAAAGAAAGACTCCACAAAGGACCAGACTCCCAGATAGTGGTTGAGCTGGGATGAGTCACGTGGCTTGTCCTCCCCACCACGAAGTGGTAGCAGAGGTGAGATGCGGCACTGTCTGCATCTGCCCGCACCCCAGTCTCTCTTTCAGATGCAAACCTCTCCACTTGTCCAGCCTGAGCACTCTGACATTGTCTAAATGATGAGGACTCCAACAGTAACTCCTCGTTCTCCCAAACCTGCCAGGACCCTGAAGGCCGGTATTAGGTTTGAGATTCCAGCGGAGCCTTGGACCAGCATCAGTTGCCATAACAACCACCATAGACAGCATCCCGCTTGCCATGGGGACACTTTCATTTCCCATTTGGCAATAGTATTGGATCACGGTTATTTTTTTTACTTCAAAACTCTCTGATGCTAAGCCTGTGTCCCCTGGTAATGCAATCATTTTAAAAAATGTAAAGAAGAAAAAAAATGGTAACAATGAAATCTGAAGCTCTGAAATCAGAGCCCTGCCTTGGGAGATTTTATCGAATTTCTCCCAGATCCCTCCTTCTGCAACTATAATCGATCCTCAGAATTTAAGGTCTTACAGCCTCCTCTTCAGAACCAGCTGCTCTCTGACCACCTAGCTCCCCACCTTAGGAGAGCACTTACAGATTCTGAATGCAGAGTGGCATGCCGGGGGGTAGGGGGGTGCACTGCCTGCACAGGGCTCCCCAGTGCAAGGGAGCCGCTGCCATTTTTTAAGTTTGGTAAAGCCACATATGGGAGACTTTGGATGTTCTCACAGACACCAAACTTGCAAATTGAGGGCCATTACCAGGTGCAGAGGGAGATTGTCAGTGTTCCAAACAGTTTGGGAGGTGCAGCCCAGGGGTGTGTAGCACACATCTGCAGCAATAAAATAAAAGTTGATTTCTCAGAATGTTAAACAGATACTAGAATGTGGTTTGCACAGTAGGGAAAAGTTCAAGTTCACCTGCAGTGTTATGCTGGATTGAAGCCTCCTGGGAGCATCTCACAGCCCTAGAGCAGAGGGATGCTACGCTCAGACAGCTGGACGTGAGAAGTGGATTAGCGACTTCTCTGCGACTCTCAGAATATGCCTGTCAAACCTCGTGTGGCTTCCCAGCCCTCCGATTGGCTCTTGCGGTGCCCCCCCACAACTCTCTCCACATTTTCGACTTCCATTTGTGAAACAGAAACTAGTTTTCTGCTCCATGAGGATTCAAAGCAGAAGAAAAAAGAGACTGCCAGCACCCACCCTCTCTGCACCCCATGACCCGCTCCCAGGTCGGACAGAGAAGGGAAGCAACGGCTCCCCCAGTGCAGTCAGGAGGGAGTTTTCTGTCTAGAAACAGAAAGGCTTTCATCTTTCATGCTGTATGTAAAACTGATACATTATTTGGGTAATAAAAAGTTCCATTTGCAGAATCAAGTTCTGAAAACGTCCATCCCTTTTCCCCAGAAGCCATCAGTAAAATCATCTCTGGCTGCAAGAACATTTACCTGTTTCCATTCCACACTGCTGTTTCATTCTTCTCACATGACTGCGTGCTGCATGTCTGCACACGGGACACAGGCCCCTTGCTGTACCGCCCCTAACCGCTTCTAAGTCCCTCATGTTCCTGTCGGCGGACCATTCCCAGGGGCTCCATAGCACTGGCCGTGAGCAGGCGAGGGCAGCGGCGCTTTAGCACATTCTCCGAGAGACACCGTTCCTGGAGTCTCAGGTACCTCTGCTTTCACCAAGGAGAGAACAGAAGTCTGGTGCAGCTGTGCAGCAGGGGCTGGGTGAGCTCCCTGGTGCTTGATCTCAGCTGGGATTCAGGACCAGCTTCATAACCTCAGACCCACGGACCTCACCCTAGATGAGGTAAGACACAGGTACTCATGTTAAAAATTAAAAAAAAAAAAAAAGTCCTTAGGTGCTTTTGCTGCACAACAGAATTGAAAAGCACCAAGTATCACTGGGACAACTGGTCACTTCGGAGGATGTGAGCCAAGTGGAAGAGGCCACAAGGTCAACTCATGGAGCCACTTTGAAGACAAGGGCGGAGAGCTGTGAATCTGGTTTTCCCTGTAAGCAGAGAGTGAACAATGGCATGCACAGGTGCTTTTATTTTGCAATATTTTCCTGATATAAACATATTTGTGTTTGGATCAGGGCTGGACCCAGGATGTCACTTCAGATAAAACTCACACAGTCCTAGCATCAGATGAATTGTAACGTATACCAGAGGCATAGTATGCAGCTGCCACCACACGCAATGCCTGAATGGCATCTGGAGTGTATCTTCAGATTTATCTCCCACTCATTTGTCCTGGAATTGCTTAAAATGAGCCACTTGATCATTGCTATTCTGATCACTGACAATTCTGTGACTTCAACAGCGGCCTCCCAGTGGAATCTAAACTCTGTGAACTAAAGTCTGCTGTTTATGGCGTAGGCTTTCTGCCTCCTGCCTGGATGTCTTCTTGGCCGTCAGTCCTGGGAATGCACAGCCTTCAGGAACTGACTCAAGACTGCTCCATTTCTCTCCTAAATTGGGTTAGGGTCTCTTGGAATTCCAGCACAGCAGAGAGAGTGAGTAGAGCCAGGCAGGAGCCTCCCCTATCCTATTCTATCACAAGGAAACCCAGTCACCCACCAAATCATTTGTAGGGCTCACCCACACCTGGGGAAGGGATCTCAGGTGTGAGGAGGCTCCAGTGGCCCCGGAGCCACTGGGGAATCTGCCAGAGGGCTGACATGTCACATACATCACGTGGAAAAATGTAGCATGAGCTCCCATCCTGCCGCTCAGCTTCCCAGAAGGGACTGTGTAATCCCAGGGGAGAAAAGCGGGGCATGCGGATCTCACGGACCCAGTATGCTGAGATCAAGCTTGCCAGGACAAGGCCTCCAGGTGAGCACCTCACCTTGCTGCATCCCAAAAAGCCAGAGCTTGGATCTATTTAAGCAAAACATGATGCAACCTGTGCCTTTCCTTTCAATTTCAGCCCAACTCAATTCACTGAACAGCCAGCACACAGGCTGGCCGAATTCAAACAAACTTCTTCCTCTCCTGTTGGCCTGTTTCCATTGCTCCCAGAAGCTGTGGCCCAGCTGAAGCAACCTGAGGTCCTTCATCTCTTCTCCCCTTTGGAGGAATTTCTCTGTCTCCTATCACCTATCTTCTCCCAGGAAGAAAACTGCAAACCACCTTGGTAATCTCCCCCAAGGCATCAGTCTGCTCTTCTTCCGGATGTTTTTCTCTATTGTCTGACCTGCATTTACCTTACTTCAGTTGAAAATGCTTTGTCCCATCTCTCCTCATGAAGACTGGTCACCGGAGACGAGCATTTTCTCCCCTGGGGCAGTATAATCATCTTCAATATGCTCACATCTCACACGTACCCTGCAGCCTGACCCCCCACATTCCACAGGACACTTGAAATATTTTTTAAACCTGGTTAGGGAGGCTCAAGAAGAAATTTTCCAAGGGCTGTCTGTTATTAGTACTAACACGTCCTGTGATTAACGTCAGTGGAAAACTGCAACTAGCCAGCCCTAGCAGAACTACAAATGGCCCAGACCCTTTGGGAATGAAGGTTTGTGTCCCCCCCAGGTAGAGGGCGTGGCCAGCTGAGGTGCTCCCGGAGGAGAAAGGGCACATGGAGGGACAGTGGAAGAGGATGGTTATGAATACCAGCCGTCACCACGTGACCAGCTGCAGCACTGAGGACCATACTGGTCAGGAGCATCTCTTCCTTATTCTGTGAGGGATTCGTTTGTGTGCGGGAGGAGGAGAATATTTTATTTTCTTATCACTTAAATTTTCTTTTTTTTTTTTTTTTTGAGACAGTCTCACTCTGTTGTCCTGGCTAGAGTGCCGTGGCATCAGCCTAGCTCACAGTAACCTCAAACTCCTGGGCTCAAGCAATCCTTCTGCCTCAGCCTCCCAAGTAGCTGGGACTACAGGCGCTTGCCACCATGCCCAGCTAATTTTTTCTATATATTTTTCAGTTGTTCAGCTAATTTCTTTCCATTTTTAGTAGAGACGGGGTCTTGCTCTTGCTCAGGCTGATCTCAAACTCCTGAGCTCAAAAAATCCATCTGCCTTGGCCCCCCAGAGTGCTAGGATTACAGGCATGAGCCACCATGCCCGGCCTAACTTAAATTTTCTAAAACAACTTTGCATGTATTTTCTTGTTTGATCCCATCACAGAGGTGGTGGAGGAGGCCAGCATAACTGTATATCATCCTACACTACTGAGGACCCCAGTTTTCCAGAGTAAGACTTTGCACAATGTCTAACGTTAGATTCGATGTTAGATTTGTCCCCAGGCCACAGACACAAGGCCTTGAGCTTGTCACCATCAGCACAGCTCAGGCTCACAGTTCTTCAGTCTCACAAAGGGGGGATCCCAGTTCTCTCCCAGCCTGGAGCCCAGGATTGGAGGCAGGAGAGATGGGAAAGGAGAAAGCACATCCTCTGCGCCCCTTGCCCTCACAGTTCCCAAGACAGGAGACATCCTCCACAGATCTCAGCCTCAGTGGGCTCCCTGCTTCCAGCCTAGCGCCCTACAGGCGTCCCTACAAGACAGCCTGAGAGGCCCTGGGAACACACAGCCAGACCACCCACTGCCCTGCTCCATGCCCGTGGGCCCCACCCTGGGCCAGCCTCTCCTCATCTCGTCCTCTTCTGCCCCTTCTGCCATGGGTTTCTGCGGCTCCCCCCTCACTTTTCCTGTGATTTCTGGAACACTGCAGGGGCGCTCCTGCCTCAGGGCCTTCGCACTCGCCTTGTCTCAGCCCAGAGTAGTCTCTCCCCAGATACCCAGGCTCGTCTCACCCCGTGCTCCTGTAGCGATGCTGGTCCTGGTCGGTGCATTCGAACTGGCAGTCCTTGCTCTGCCACGTCCCAAGTGATTTATCTTCCAAGCAGCTGCCACTTGCTCATCTGTGTAATAATCTACTCGTTTTGCTCACTCTCTGCCTCTCCTGTCTGGAAAATAGCACCTTTGAGGACATGGAGCCTCACTTCTTTTGATCCCTACAGTTTCTCCAGCCCCCAGAGTAGCAGGTTTTCAGTAAATGCTGCAAGAATGTTGATTAATGAAAGAATGAAATGTTATTCCTTCAGGGAGGTTGTTTCCTGACTATTTCCTGCCCCTGGCAGCATGACTGCCCGGCTCAGCCCTGCTGCTTTTCTTCCAGGCAATGGAGGGCATTTTTAATGATGTGCTTGTTTCACGTCTCTCCCCACTGGGGTGTGGAGTCCCTGCGGGCAGGCGCAGCCTCTGCCTGTTCACCACCCGACCCCCAGCCCAGCCCAGAGCCTGGGGGACTGCAGGGCTCAGGACGGGTCTGAGGAAGGGAGGGAGGGAGGAAGGAGAAAGATGTTGTTCCATGTATGTTGGGTAACCTGAAAGCATCTCAAACAGTAAATAACTTTATTTTGTTTCTGGGAATGGAACATGTGGAGGGCACCCCCCACCCCACCGCCATACACACAGTCATTTCACAGTGTTGATCGTTCAACAGCTGGAAGGAGTTCGCAGCTCTTAGGTCCATAAACTGTGAGACAAGCTTTAGCCCTAGGAGGACAAGGGAATGGTTCAACCATGCTATGTGTTCTATTTGAGAAGTTTCCCTCTCAACATTGCCACCCTCCTCACTCAGATCCCAGAAAGACTCTCTGGGATCCAGGCCTCCTGCCTGCCCCGAACTCTCCCAGCCCATCTGGTTCCAACCTTTCCCAGCGGCTTCAGATGAGGAAAAGCGCAACTCGCTGCCTCCCTTTCTGATTTCAACGTTTTAGATTTTTATTTATTTTCTTTTTACTTTGACCTTCTCTTTTGCATAATAAACTTTTAAAGCATAGAATTCATTTTCAAGAGCTCACCCCTTAAATACCAGTTTGGAGGTGCAGGACAGGAGACACG